>JAZHYW010043958.1:0-215290 GCA_037355805.1 Ixodes ricinus | reverse complement strand
TATGGCGCACCGTGCATTCACGAGGGCGCCTATCAAACCATTTAGCCGTCTTGGACGCTGGGCAGCTATTTAGTTGCCTCGCCTCAGACACGATCACGTGGTCGTGTCGCCGCGGGGTCGATCGGGATCTCGAATTCGGCTCCCGACGGGCCGCTTTCTCTCCTAGCCACTGGAGGGCGCTGCAGACGCCCCCATGGCGGGCGAGGAGAAAACCTCCTCGCCCATCGGTCGATATTGTCGGGTAACCGGGAGGCAAGAGTCTCTTAGGATTCCGGCCGGCGCTCAAGAAAGGCGAGTGCTAGCAACTGCTCTCGGGCAATAGCGGGACACGAGGCCTAGGGGCCCTCTTTGTGTTAAGCTTTAGGCTTAACGGACGTTTGTAAATATTTGAGTAATGTCGAGTGTGTTTGTAGTATAGATTGAGTGTTTTGTAGCGTTGTGTTTTTATGTACCAATAAACGGGGAGCGGAATTCCGCTCCCGTGAAAGAACCAGGCTGGACTCTGGTTGTTGACGGACCACGTGGGGAACGGCGTATCGGCGGCGGTACGCGAATTCCTACAAATGGCGCATCAACGTTGGGGCAGGCGAGCCGTAATTACGGTCGCAACGTCCGTCGACGACACTGCGTGAAAGTTTACGCGGGGCGGTCCCCCTGGTTGGCGGGTGTATACCGCGGCACTGCGAAGGTGGGAAGGGTACGTCCAGACAAGTGTTCGAGATGGCCACGGGTAATTTTGCCCTCACAGATTTAATGTTGTTGGCCGACGTCGCGACGTCGACGGGGCTGGCGGAACGGAACGCCGCGTCGATGACCGCAGCGCTGAGTCCGGACATGCCGACGGTGTCGCCGGTGGTGTCTATGCCGCAAAGCACGGAGATGTCCCGTGAATCCACGGCATTGGTTGCGGCGTTCGCTCACGCCTTACAGAGCATGCAGAGGCAAACGCCGCCGCCAAAATCCCTCATCCGTATTCCGGTGCCGGAGTACAGCGGACACAGCGATCGAGCTATGAGCGCGACCGACTTCCTGCTGGCGATCCAGCGATATCGGAAGGCTACCGGCCTGACCGAGAAGGAGACGCTAGGCAGGGTTCTGCCGGTGGCTCTCGTAGGCCCGGCGGCCACGTGGCATCGCCTTGTGGGCGAGTCAGCCGGAACACTCGACGAGTTCACGGCCCTCTTCCGACAAGAATTCTTGCCGGCAGACTACCTGCCAAGAATGCGCAGGGAACTGGAGGAAAGAACGCAGGCTCCCGCTGAACCCTTCGCGGAGTACCTGCGGGCGATGCAGGAACTCCTGCAGATCGCCGATCCGAAGGCTACGAACCAGGAGCAGGTCGAGCGGGTGGTGAGGCAGGCGCATCCCACCTTTTCGCGGTATCTGCGTGGGCGCCCATTCGGAAGTCTGAGTGAGCTCGCACAGGCGGCGCGCGGGGTTCAGGCCGACATACTGGCGGAGCGCAGGTACCACCTTCCCCCAGCACCGACCGACACGCTTGAACCCCGATGCGCTTGGCACGGGCCGGTGCCACGTGGGTATCGACGGGGGGAGGCCGCAATGGCGGCGGCCAGCGGTGAGCCGAGCGGAAATCCCTGGGAGCTCACGGACGACGCCTTGGAGCCAGGATCGCTCCTAGGAAGGAGCGCGGCCGTCCATGCGACGGAATTCCGGCCGACTGGCGCACCACGGATCGCCGCAGCACAGGAGCAGACTGCCGCCGACCCGCTGCCACAAAGGGGTGAGCGCATCGGACGTTCCACTGGGGAGAATTCTATCCCAGGTTGGCGAGGCCGCTGCTTTCGGTGCCACGAAATCGGGCACTATAGGCGCGACTGCACAAGGGAGATTTCGGGAAACGGAGGAGGCCGCCGATAAAGTTATCGGCGGCGAAACAGACCAACGAGCGGGTCCCCGACATCCCATCGACGGTGTGCGTGCCAACGGCGTATCGAGTCGGGACAGCGACACGCACCGCGGCCCCATTTATTTCCCTGACAGTGGCGGGAAAAGAGTTCGCAGCCCTTCTGGATAGCGGGGCTAGTGCGTCGCTAATTGGGGACGAGGTCCTCAGGCATCTCCAACAGAAGTCCGTTCGGGTGAGGCATGGGGAGACCACTTTCCAGTTGGCTTGTGGGTCGACGACATCGAGGGGAGCAGTGCGTCTCGTGGTACGTTGGAATCAACGCGCGCAGAGACAGCGGTTCGTCCATTTGGCCGGGCTGACGGTGCCCATCATTCTTGGACGGGATTTCCTGGCCAACACCGGCATCATCATTGACGTGGCAAGTGGCGGGTACCGAGAGGGGGCACAGGCGCCCCTTTCAAGTTTCCGAGAAAGTTCTACGGGGACCATGGCGGCAGCGCTGGGAAAAGCGACAGAACAGGAAAGAACTGACCGCGACGACGCCATGAGCCACCCAACACCGAGCTCCGTCGCGCACTGCGACGCAATGGGCCACCCGTTGGCCAATGCCGATGGATTGTCCCGACCAGAGCGAGAGAGGTTGGCGGCTTTGCTGCACAACTTTGACGAAATGTTCACCGAACAGCCGGGCTGCACCAAGCAGGTGCAACATCGCATTGAAACTGGGGACGCGCGCGCTTGGAAGTCCAATCCGCGTCCTGTGAGCCTGGCCAAGCGAAAAGCGATAGATGCCGCCGTCGATGAGCTCTTGGAGTCAGGAATCATTCGCCGGTCATCAGGACCCTGGGGATTCCCGGTGGTTTTGGTGCCAAAGAAAAACGGAACATCGAGACTCTGCGTCGATTATCGGCGCTTGAACGCGGTGACCGTAAAAGATGCGTATCCGTTTCCGAGCATCGAAGAAATCATCTCGAATCTGGGGACAGCGAACTATTTCACTACCCTCGACGCAAGCAAAGGCTACCTCCAAGTGGAGATGAGCCCGGGCGACGAAAGCAAAACTGCATTCGTGTGTCACCGAGGCTTGTTCGAGTTCACTCGGATGCCGTTCGGACTAACAGGTGCACCGATGACATTTCAGCGGTTGATCGACGGGGTGCTCGGAGATGCCAAATGGCAGCACGCGCTCGCCTACCTGGACGACATCATTGTGTACTCGGAAACTTTCGAGGACCACCTTCGTCACCTCGAGGACGTGTTGCGCAAACTGCGGATCGCCGGCCTCACACTAAACCCGACTAAAGCCCAAATTGGAGCTTCTGAGATCAGCTTGTTGGGATTCCGGATCGAGAGAGGAAAAGTTTCCCCCGACGCGGACAAGTTGCGGGCGATCTTGGAGTTCCCAGTCCCTACCGATGTCGGGGGAGTGCGCCGTTTTCTCGGCATGATAGGATACTACCGAGCCTACATCCCGAACTGCGCAGCCATGCAGGCACCCCTCACGCAATTGCTGAGGAAAGCGGCTCCCTGGAGCTGGGAGGCGCCGCAGGAGGAGGCGTTCCTCCAGCTGACCGAGGCATTGGCGCGTACAGCATCCCTCAAACTACCAGACCTGAATAGGCCCTTCACGATCCAGACGGACGCAAGCGACCAGGGTCTCGGCGCGGTACTCTTGCAGGAGGCAGAGGGAGAGATCCGACCGGTGGCATTTGCCAGCCGGGCGCTGAACCCGGCGGAGAAGAACTACACGGTGAGTGAGCGCGAATGCCTCGCCATCATTTTCGCTCTCAAGAAGTTCGATCACTATGTCGAGGGGACGGAATTCACGATCGAGACGGACCATATGGCCCTCGCGTGGCTCTCCCGAATCAAGGAACCCGCCGGAAGACTGGCGCGCTGGGCCTTGACACTGCAGAAGTACGAGTACCGAATTCGGTACCGGAAGGGCACGACAAATGTGGTGGCCGACGCGCTCTCCCGCGCACCCGTGGATCCCCCACCGAGCGAGGCAGCAGACTACGGAGGCGGTGCCATCCACCGGGAGACGGGAAATCCCGCCTCGCGCTCCGCTCCCCACTGTGGCGGCGTCGCGCAGCTGGCTGAGGCGATTACCTCACTGGGACCGGCGTTCAACCGAACGGAACTGTTCGAAGCACAGCAGAGCGATTCGTTTTGTCGCGCTATCTTCGACCGGCTCAGGCAAGAGATGGATCCTGACCAGACAGGCGAAAAGACGCTCCGGCACTCCGGAATACCGAGAGGGCCAAGCGCCACCGCCCAGGAGTCAGATATTGAAGCAGGTGAGCTGGAGTCTTACCTGATCGATGGGGACGGCGTCCTGCTGCGCTACTTTCCGGAAGAGAGCGATTCAAGTGAGTCGTTCAAAACCGTGATTCCCCGCGATCTCAGAGTGGCAGCGCTGCGTCACTACCACGATGCGGACGGTCACGGCAGTGCACCGAAGTCGTGGCATAAGCTGCGCCGTTTCGCTACCTGGCCGGGCATGAAGGGGCAGCTGTGCCGTTATGTCCGGAGCTGCGCCGTGTGCCAAGAGCGCAAGCCCAGGGGGGCAGACCACCCGGCCTGCTCGAGCCGATCGTGAGTACGCGGCCATGGGAGATCGCGGCCTGCGACTTGATGGGACCCCTGCCGCGGTCAAGCGGAGGCTATCAACATGTGTTGGTAGTAACCTGCCACTTCACCGGATTCGTCGAGATGTTTCCAATGCGGAAGGTGACAGCCAAGGGAGTCCTGAGCAGGCTGTCAGAGGTCTGGTGCCGCTACGGGTTCCCCGAGAGACTGGTGAGTGACAATGCCTCGATATTTTGCTCGAAAGTTTTCGCGGCAACCTGTCAGGCCCTCGGGATTAAGCATTGTAAGACTTCGTGTTACCATCCCCAAGCAAATGTGACCGAGCGGCGGAACCGCGACATTAAGCCGCTGCTCGGGGCGTATGCTCGTAAGCAGCGGGACTGGGATCTGCACTTGGATTCGATTTCGTTTGCATTGCGGTCCAACCTCAACCGCAGCACTGGGTTCACACCCGCGCTGCTTAACTTCGGCAGAGAACTCTCTACGCCGACCGATGCGGTTCTTCGCCCGCGACCGAGCGCGGCCAGAGCGGCGCCCTCGCACGAGGATTTCGCGACGCGTACAAGAGAGCGACTGTCGCTGGCGCTGGACGCCGCTCGCGGAAACAGGGCTCGCGCGCGCGCGGAGCAGAAGAACACCTACGACAAAGCGCACCGCGATGCGCAGTTCGAGGTGGGCGACACCGTTCTTCGGCGAAGTCACGTTCAGAGCGATGCGAGCAAGTTCTTCTCGGCGGCGTTGGCCCCCAAGTGGGTTGGCCCCTTCGTCATCGATTCCAAGAGGTCCCGACTGACATACACGCTGAGGGACCAGAATTCTGATCTCGTCCGCGGGACAGTTCACATCGGCGAACTGAAACCCTTTTTCCCCAGGGAAGGGGATGAGCCGGTCAAGCGGCCGCAAAGGGGCATTCGCGGGCACCAACGATCTCAGGATTTCCTGGGACCACCGCGGCACAGCTACAACACGCGTAGCCGGAGGCAACCCGATGGGATCGGAACCTCGTAGAGTGCGTGGCCCGGGAAAGGGGAGAAGAGGGTGAACGATCCGAATTCGGCGTTCCCAGCATTGTTTTTTTTTTTCTTTTTTCTTTGTGGATGGGGGGAGGGGGTGCCTCAGAACCCTCAGTGTTTTTTGTTTTGTTTTTACTTTCAATGTTTTTATTTTTGTGCACGGCGTTCGGCTGGTAAACTGTCATCGGCCCTGCGGCGGCTGCCTGGAGACGCAACTTGGTGTGCACCGAATGGTCCTCTCCTGGGAGACGATGAAGGGATGAGTCGCCGTTCGGACGAACACCAGCCTGGGCTCAACTCTTCATCTTCGGGCAGCGTATTCCCCGGCCGGAACCACAGCTGGGGAGCCTCGTTGGACGTCCGCGACGCCTCGCAGGACGCCGGGGTGCAGTTCTCAGTGACATTGAACTTCCAGCCCCGCATCGCTCCGGGAGGGCCGTCACAGCTGGGTCACAACCACAGTCCCTCTCCGGTGCACCACTCCATGGGGGAGGCCAGTCTCATGGTGGCCAGGCACACTGTTCAAGGACCCCGTTGCCCCGGAGGCCGCCGCCAAGCCGAAGTCGACACAGTCTACTGTGAGGTGTGCGGTGGCCGCGAACCCCAGGCCTCAGGCGAACTGATGGACCTCAGTGAGGACGACCCAGGGGACCAGTGGTGTGGGTGTGCGTGTGGGGGGTTTCTAGGCCAAACAACGACGGTGTTCCCGAGCAGCCTAGCCGTACGTCGGAATCCCGGCGTACTTCGATTTTTAGGAGAGGGGAGTATGGCGCACCGTGCATTCACGAGGGCGCCTATCAAACCATTTAGCCGTCTTGGACGCTGGGCAGCTATTTAGTTGCCTCGCCTCAGACACGATCACGTGGTCGTGTCGCCGCGGGGTCGATCGGGATCTCGAATTCGGCTCCCGACGGGCCGCTTTCTCTCCTAGCCACTGGAGGGCGCTGCAGACGCCCCTATGGCGGGCGAGGAGAAAACCTCCTCGCCCATCGGTCGATATTGTCGGGTAACCGGGAGGCAAGAGTCTCTTAGGATTCCGGCCGGCGCTCAAGAAAGGCGAGTGCTAGCAACTGCTCTCGGGCAATAGCGGGACACGAGGCCTAGGGGCCCTCTTTGTGTTAAGCTTTAGGCTTAACGGACGTTTGTAAATATTTGAGTAATGTCGAGTGTGTTTGTAGTATAGATTGAGTGTTTTGTAGCGTTGTGTTTTTATGTACCAATAAACGGGGAGCGGAATTCCGCTCCCGTGAAAGAACCAGGCTGGACTCTGGTTGTTGACGGACCACGTGGGGAACGGCGTATCGGCGGCGGTACGCGAAGTCCTACACCCCACACGGCAGAAGGATTGAACAAACTGGAAGGCATTAAAAAAAAAGGCTGTTAGATTCATTCTCAACACATTTAGTAACAGCATATTTCTGTATCGCACTTGATTAAACAAGCCAACATTCAACCGTTAGCAGCTAGGGCAACAATAAATATATTATAATATTTGTATTCATTCCTCCATTGCAAATTTAATATTAATATTGAAAATTATATCACCTTTTCATCCACCGTATACCGACCAGGATCAACCACGCCAGAACTATAAAGCAACACAAATTTAAAAACAACGTTTTCAAATATTCATTTTTTCCCTCAAACAATAAGATTGGAATTCACTTGAAAATGATAATGAAACGCCGTCTTCCATCGAACGTTTCACCGCTGCACTTAAGAAATTCCCTAAACCGATTTTTTAGAAGCTCATGTTCATTTTCTCAGTATAATTGACATCGATTTCACTCCTGTAATGGCTCTTAATGGAGAACCGCAGTATCGGTAAATTAAAACTAAAAAAAAAAACGCACATCGTAGCTTTTGTGTTAGAAGCTGAAACACTTCTTTAAAAAAAAATTAGAGGTTTATTTCAGCGTAGTTTTATCCCGTGAATCTGAATATCACGTTCGTTTTTCCCTAAGATTAACTAAACACGAGAAGACCAGAAAAACCTCCGACCAGTCGTTATGTCATGCGAGGATATTTCGGCCACTAAGCGCGCGTCGCTCGAGGGCCGCGCGTACAATCGCAAGACCTATTCCCAAATTACCCAAGCATCAAGGAGGATGCAAGGAATGGTGTTCCATGCGTCGCACGCGCACGCCTTCCCGTACAAAAGATTCGAAGTAAATAACCAAAATAAAGCGTTGACGAACGCGCGTGCGAGATGTCATTTGTTTTAGGCTTTTGCTTTAGAAATTTTACTGCTGCATGACGCCAGCACGTGCGACGCGTGGAACATCATTTCCTGCATTTTCCTTGATGCTTGGGTAATTTAGCAATCGGTACATTCCCCGCACTGGCACCAGTAATGACGTCTTTTTCTGCCTTTTTTTTAAAAAATACCAAGAGTGCGCGTGCATAGCTTTGAGAGGCGCTAAAGATGCGAGAGAGCGCACTCCGAAACCTTCCCTTGTGACGTCATGCTCCGGGAAGGAGGGCCCTCAGCGGTTCTTTGAAGATAATTTTCTGCAGCCGTCATGCACCAAATTAAAAAAAAAAAAACTCGGCATACGAGATTTTGGAGGTCAAATGAGGGCGATGTAAGTGTGTTTCCTCAAATACAAAACCGCTTCAGCTTCCCTTTAAAGGGACACTGTAAGGGGAAAAAAGTGAATTTTTTTTAAAAGCATAATTGGGACACGTTTTTCTTTTTTTTTTAAACAATTCTTTCGCGAAAATTTTTTTTTCTTTGCGCTATATTTATGTTATTAGACCCAATTTAAGTGCAGAAAGTGGGGGTGGCAGCCCGCTATGCCCCGCCACGTGCTTATAAGGTGCTTACATCTCATTAGCTGGAGAGATGATAGACGTGTGAAAGATTGGTCGTAAATCTGTATCTCCGTCCATTGTAATGTTTGGGCAGCAAATGATCAAGATATAGCCATTGTTTTCAAGTGTGTTTCGAGATTGCTTCTCCCGCTTTGGTTTGAAACGTTAACAAACATATGGCTGCCGGCGTCTGAGGAGTGCTGAACGAGCGAAGCTCGTTGAGTTCGTCCATTTTTACGAGTGCGAGTGATTTTGAGTTTACAGAGGTGTTTCTAAGTAAATATTTACTTATTCTAAGTAAATAACAAAAATAGTGTTGACGAACGCGCGCGCAAGATGCATTTTGTTTTAGGCATTTGCTTTAGAACAGTTACTGCCGCATGCGCCAGCACGTGAAGCGCGTGTAACTACACTCCCAGCATGCTCCTTGGTGCTTGGATAATTTAGCAAAAGGTTATTGAACCGTGGCTCGTGCATAATGGAACGCTAGAACGCTGCTTTCATGGTCACGTCCATAAAGTTATAATGTACGCTAGAGATTCAACTGGTCTATGCGACTTCCGAGAGGCAAATTGAAGCAGACAGCAACCAGTCTATACTTTTGAGGTGCTCCTGTGGATCCCTATGGGAAAACGCGCGTACATTTTGTCTCTTCTCCGGAAAATGACATGGAACACTTTTGTTATTTGGGTCGTACCGAATAGTATGTATACCTTTATTAACATTGTAAAAGTTAAATTGCTCGAGTTAGCGCATTTTTCTTCATCAGTGAACGATGTTTAACTTCGCTATATTTCAGGCCCAAACTTCTGTTCCACAGCAGGTGTGTAAAAACAAGCGACGATTCTAAGCAAAATAACAATCGAAAGAAATATAGAGCGTGTTTAAGGCTCGCCAGCATTCCGGTGACGCTTATATATTGCTAATATGCCAGTCTTGTCACTATATAAAAATGACCCCGTCTTGCATATTTAGGAGCGGTTAAAAACATTCAAAACGCAAAAAAATAAAGTATGTGCGCTATGAAAGGTGTCTTTTTATTATTTTGTCTGTCAGGCAGCCTTTATCGGGCACTTGACATCAAATATTTCGAGATTGCGGGGGATGTTTCGAACGTAGAACAAGCATATTCGCACAGAACAGAAAGAATAAAGCAGTACTTATTGAAAATCGGACTATATTAACTATATTGCGTGGCCTTCAATTTATTTTGATAGTACATGCACAGGGAGTTACTGACCCAGTGTTACTGCGTAATTCTTGCCGTCTTAGTTTTCCAGATGTCCTTCGTTCGTTTGGCAAGTATATTCCCCATGCTGAAAAGCGCCAACGTCGTGTCCGCGCTAACAGTGTCCGACAGTGCACATAAATACATGTACGAAGCCGTTTTAGCACCGTTTTTAATGCAATGAATTTGAAAGAAAAACGCCGTAACTGACCGATTATTTCGTCTGCCTGACTGAGAAATGTTCTAAGCAAGCTACCAAGTAAGTACAAATTTGCTATTCTAACCAAGCGCAAAGGGAAAATGCACTCACTTCTTCCCACAGATAGGCATTACCGGAAATCAGTTTTCGACTGGTTGCTGTCTGCTTCAATTTGCCGCAGCACACTAGCGCCAGTTGAACTTCTAGCGTACATTATAATAACTCTATGGTCGCGTCTTCTGAGCGTTGCAGACGTTTTTAGACGGGGACGGAATAGCAGACGGACAGAGGCGAAAACGGACGCCGACACGCAGCTTTCGTGTCTGCGTCTCACGACACTGCAGATGACGATAGACGGCGGCGAAATAGCAGACGATGCCGGAGGCTGCCGCTCCTCTGCTCGCAGGACTTCCAGACTAGACGCATCGGATGACGCGAAAAGGAGACACTACGCTTGTTAGCCTGTTCGGTCGAGCAGCCAAGCCAGTCCAGTAGTAATAGGCGGGGCAACTGAATTGTGGGCGGGGCTTAGAGCGGGCTGTGACCTCCACCTAAATTGCGTCTCATGGCGTAAATAATGCAAGGAAACTTTTTTTTTTTTCGTGAAAACATTATTTTAAAAATTAAATGTCCCAGCTATGCCTTTAAAAAAAGATTCTTGCGGTGCCCCTTTGAGTGCAGCATGTCGGCCTCCACAATATTTTACGTCGCGTTTCTTGGGCATCAGAACACTGAACACAAGTCCGATAGCGTGGCTTTCTACGCTCAAATAGGGGACTGAGCACACCGTTATCACAAAGGGGTCGATTCGATAAAACTTTGGTTGGGTTTAGTCGGTTCATATCGCCCTTAACTCGGTGGCGCCACCCATTGGGTAGCCCCTGCACACTTCTGGTTCACGTATATTTCCTAATTTTTTTACTCATCATTTTATCATGAGAGTGAATCAAGTCTGACAGTGCTATAAGTGGCTATTTCCAGAAGATGGCGTGTATATGTGATCTCGCAAATACTGCTAAACCCGCCGTCTAGTTCAGAACCGGAAGTGGTTGGGGGCTATTTGCACACTGGCGCCACCACATTTCAACTCACGCGAGAAAGAGCGAATACTTTAAGAGGTTAAAAGCGCGAACTGAAACACGGACGAAATAAGAAACAGGTACGACAAGGACGGGCGCTACTTACGACCATAACGCAAAGAGCCTGTGTGGAAATAGTTAATCTGACTTTCGTTAATGCCGTTCAACTCGTCTTGGGGATTAAGGGAAAAAAATCGAGGTCAAAGTTGTTGTTAGGTCTATATGCCGGTGAATTCATCTATACTACCTTTTGTTATTTATTAGGCTAATATCACTATTTGGTGTCACAATTACACTGTAAATTTACACGCGTTATTCGTAGCTCCGTCAGGTACTGACATACAAGAAAAAACGCTGCGAACCAGCAATTCACCTCCAACAGTTGCAACAAGGGCATAAAATTACGTTGTCCAATACTTTTGTACTCCACGCAGCGAAGTTTAGACAACATGACATCAAATT
The DNA here is from genome assembly GCA_037355805.1 of Ixodes ricinus. Classification (NCBI taxonomy): domain Eukaryota; kingdom Metazoa; phylum Arthropoda; class Arachnida; order Ixodida; family Ixodidae; genus Ixodes; species Ixodes ricinus. The sequence goes on along the minus strand of JAZHYW010043958.1, from coordinate 204,036 downwards.
CGGAACTGGGTTGGGCCTGTTCTAACAGACCGGGCAGCATAGAAATTGCTCGGGCTCGGGCCGGGGCCCCGTTTTGAAACACCTGGGCCGGGCGGGTAAATTACTACGACGCAGGGCTCGGATCGGGCCTGGGCTCAAAAAAGCGGCCCGTGCAGTGCTCTAATCACTCTGATGCATGATAAAGACCCCAGGATGGTAGTGCACTGGTTAATTATCTCATCTACAGCGGAGATACCAGACGCCCATTGGTGCTCAGAGCTTCCCGCTGTCTGAACATATGCACCACGTTTTGCTAAAAAATGTAAAAAAAAAAGAAAAATGCACTTTTTTTTCTTTTTTTACACGACCCCTTTACCTGTTTAGGAATAAGGCGCCTTGAGCCACTCAGAGGGCCGGTTCCCCCCAAAAGAGCTCAAAGACCGGCTGCGTACGCAAACTGCCACTCGACGAAGAACAAAAACAATGTTCGCGGCAACCCAGAATTTCTCTTTTTTTATTTCTTGTTTTTAAAAGAGTTACGACAAAACCACCAAACGTCGAGATGCACGATATAAGATCAGCTCTGAAAATGGTGGCACTTTCGGCCAGGCGCGCTTCGACCGAAATCTTCAAAACGCGCCTGGCCCGGTTCGGACGAACGTGCGACGACGACGTTTTTCGGCTTTGCAGCGAACCCCGACGCGTCGGGAGGCACGTCGCCGGGGGTGGGGTGGGGTGGCTTCCAAAGTGCTCAAAATTACTACGAAGACGCTCGACGGGAGGAATTCGAGAGGAAAACAAAAATCGACACCCTCGCACTACAAACACGCGGGGGACGGCGGATTTCCGAACGCGCGCTGGAATCTCAACAGCATTCCGCCGGCCGCTCATCGAGACCGACGACACAGACGAGGAGCTGCTCCTCTTCCTCCTCCACGTGCGTCGGCCGCACGCGACGAACCTTTTCGCCGCCAAAACAAGACAACACACCGCTGCAGGTGACAGCTACTGAATCTGGAGAAGGCGGCCCGCCCCCTCCGGATTCGAGATGTTCGGCCAAACGAAATGAAAGACGAGCGGCGAGAAACAACTCCTACAGATCCATCCTGTCTCCCCACTCGCAGTTATATTTGTCATTCGAACAGCGAGCGTCTGAGTCACTCCCCCACCGTCGCGAGCGCCGCTGGCATCGCAATGCCCCGATCGTTTCGAACCTACGTTACGACATAAAGGTTGCGTTCTGCGCTCCAAAGTGCCGCACGAACTTCGCAACACGCGGCACTTTGAATGCGGAGTGAAACAGATCTCCACCTGGACGGGGGCCAACGCTTTCAAACGACTGCGGTACGGATCGAGAGGCGTGGGGATCCCTCCACGCCGACTTTCTCGCAGCCCCAAACTTGCCGCGTCCCCCCTACAGGCTAGCCACCAACCTCCGCGTCACAATGCTCCGAATACTGGAGTAAATGTGCCGCTTTTAAGCCGAAGCCACGACTCGGAGAAAAAGGTCATCGTCACCGGACGGATGGGAAAAGAAACACGCGAGTTGGGCGTCTGGCTTCACGGTCACGGCTTTGTTTTCGACGCTTACCTTTTCTATCGTTCCTCGTCGTCCGGTTGCATTGTCGCTTGTCGGGAACACGCGCACACGGGCAGTTTGTCGAGGGAAACGTTCGGTTGGACGTCCACCATGTAGCACGTGATCAAGGCCAAGACGAAAGACGAATGAACTCTACACTTTGGAAAGACCGCCCCGGCCGCCAAGACCCGGCTTCCCGCTTCCAACTTCCCGTCAGGCCGGCCGTGCGGTCGGCGCGAGTGTGCTGGCCGCGGCCGCGCTGGTTGTGCCGTGCCGCCGGTGCCGCCGCTGCTGCTGCGCGTCGCGCCGGTAATCATCTGGGCAACGCGCATGCGCTGCTTCGAAAAATGCGCCGACAACCTCTGTGCGCGCGCGCGGGTCTACTTTTTTGACGTTGCTTGCCGCCGTCACGGAACGCGCGGAGCGCGATAAATTGAATGCCGCAAATTCGAAAACACGTTTTTTCATTCTTACAACGCACGACCGGCAACATGATCATTTTATTACCAAGGCGCGGGAAATGACAATAAACCTAGAGTAATGAATTTATTTTCCAAGCGCAATTCAATGACAACAAGGAGAGCAATCATCGTATTACTCGAGCTGATGTGATCAGGGACCTTGGTGTGTTAGTCTATTGCCAACTCGTGCACGTACAAATCGCACGTCACTAACATTTGTAGCACCGGTTTGAAATTGCTTGACATGATTTCAAGTATGAGTCGGCATTTATCGGAAAGTGAATGTTAGCGCGTATTGAAGCGGTACAAAGGCGTTTGGTTCGCATAGTCTATGGGCATTTTCACAGGACACTACCATTCTCTTGTTAGGGTTTTGAATATCGGCACTTCAAGTGACACTAGGATTTGCCGAGATGTAGTGTTTTTACAGAACTCATCCAAGGTCATACCGATGTACCCGATCTTTTGAGCAACATAAATCTACGTAACACAGCTAAATTCATGCGACATTGCGAAACGTCTTATCCCGACAAACCTTTGAATAACGGAATGTACAGTCGGCACGGAATGAAACGCGAACAAGGAGCGCATGGTTTTCGACCCACGCTGAGTCACCTAGAGACGCAACACCGAAGGTTTGGATGCACTAAGCAAGAGTCTAACACATCGAAGGAGGAGCCATCTTCTTGCAGCTCCCATCTGGTTCAGGTGGTGCAGCATCTAGCGGAAACCATGCACCCACTGTTCGCGTTTCATTCCGTGCCGACTGTACCTGTCTGATGGCCATGGGCTATTAAGCTATTTTGTTTCATGTCTTCGCCTTTTTTTTTTACGCCAAGGTGATTTTTTTTTTTGTGCACTAATGTCATAACGTTCATGGTGGTTTTAGGCACATAGTAAACATCAACATACTTCGTTTCACTGTAACTTGTCAGAAAGCGAACGCTGCGGCTCCTTCCAGCCCATCAGGGCGACGGAGGCGAACCCTTACCACAGGTACAGGGGCCAGAGCAGTTGGAGTAAGGGAAGGAGGAACTCCCCTCTCCCCGGACCGTCTTTTGCATGTCCCAGACGTAGCTTTGCAAAAGCGGCTTTCCTCCCTCTCTCCCGCCCATGGCTTCGACAGCACTACGCGGAATGCTAGAGAGAGAAGGTTTCCCCTCTCCTCTCCAGCGTTCCGTCTGCTTCCTCCTCTCCGGCCCGTCTTACCCTCGCCCTACTTTCTTGAGTTGCAACGGACTATAGTGAGTCACGTGTCTCCCTCCGACGTGCTAGTTGGCTCACTGGAACCGAAGCCTTCGCCGTTTGCCAAGGTTAGTGATATAATTATTTTCGCCCCCCCCCCCCCCCTCCTCATTTTTTTTTCTCTCTGTCGGAATAAATCGCGTGCACCACGCTAAAGCCCGTCCCAATTAAAAAGGCAGCCTTGGCAGAAATTGTTTCCTTATTTTTTTTACTGGTCTTGAAAAAGTACTTTGATCTTTCAAGTGCTTTAATGGGCATATTGACCACTCCATATCATTCGTATGAAACAAAGCTATAGGCAAACTTTAAAGGTAAGTTAATGAGACATACTTACTGGTTTTATTATGCATGAAAAATTTAGTCCATATGGGAATGCATTTTCGCTCGTAACGTGTTCATTTTCTTCATGTCCTCGACGTATCACAGCGCAGTACTTCAAGGAAGTATTTTAGAACCATTTTGGAATATATGTCGATGATACAATAAACAAAAATCCCAAAGCAATTAGTAATTCATGCAGATGACACGAGTATACATTTTTTCATCTATTGAAACATGTGGTGGCTTTTTTGTGTGTGTGTGTGTGTGTGTGTGCAAATCTGACATCTAGATTTGATAAAAATTTAACTTAGGGACGGGTATGTGGTGAAATGTTATCAGAAGAGGGGCTGCATGTCTCAGAAGATCCCTGAATACCACGATAGCGTAGGTCGGAAGAAATGGTCACTTTCATTTTAGCGTTCTGCTGCTGCGCATTTCACAATCCTAATTTTTAGAGACTATCATGAATATTGGCTATTCCATTGTTCCACTCATAAAGGTGTGGATCAGTGGCGTCACGAGGGTCAGCGGCACCCGGGGCGGTAGCCCGCCTCGACACCCCCCTCCCCGCTCTCGCGTGACCCCCCGCAACTCCCCCCCCCCCCCGCTTTCGCGTGGCCCGCCGCGACTACCCCCCCCCCCCCCGCTCTCGTGGCCCGCCGCGACACCCCCGTGGGTCCGCCTCCGCCCCCCCCCCCCCCTTGTGACGCCACTGCTGTGGATCCACCTTTTAAATACATACAACAAGCAACTGAAAAGAATTTTTTTTTTAAGCTTGATTGCGACACGCGTGTCGAGACATGAATTTTACGCGGAAAAAAAATGAAGCAATATTGACGGCGCGAGATTTATTTCAAAGTCTGCATGCTAAGTCCATGACGTCAAGGAATGGTCATGCACTCTTTCCACCCCAACTAGATAGTCATACTCTCTCTCCACCTGAACGTCATGGCCAAGCCAATCCACCTCTCCTCCACACGCCCGAAATGCCGAGAAAAAACAAGTGGAAAGGAGGTGACGCGTGTCCCAACCAGACTGTTAAAAAACTACTTATTTTCTTTCAGTGGCTTTTTATGTGGACGACACACTAAACGGCAACATTGTATGCAATGATCATAAAGATTAGTGCTAGCACTAATCTTTAGATCTACCTTTCGCGTTGTGTTTAGCACACAATGCATCCACCTGCACTGTGGCCACCTACCTTTCTGCTACGGCCTGCTGGTAGATGCCAAACCCTCGCAATGACTGTGGTATAGCAATTACCATAGTAACACTGTAAAATGTAAAAAATAATACATCAAAACAATGACACTACAGATTAGAAAGAAAAAGAAATTACATCAGTCACCAACCTGTTATTTGTTGCTAAAAATATGGCGAGTGTGACAAATCGGGAGAGGCGTGTGCGCGACTGCCGAGCGCGTGGTGACGGCGAGCTTCCGCAGTTCTTTTGCAGCTTGCATTCCGCACCATCGAGATTGACGATCTCAGCAGCCTATATATGCTTTGCACTGACGTCACATCATCCATTTCGCACCACCACGGAAGTGAGAGAGGGGAAGCTGCTTTTGTACAAATTTTGAGTGACGGGTTAATCTTCTAAAGGAGAGAATAGCGGCGTCTGGGACACTCAAGAGAGCCTCGGTGAGAGGGAGTTCCTCCTTCCCCTCTTCTCTGGTGGTGGCCGGAGAGCTGACGGGATGACGTCAGGTGCAAATCATGCAAATAAAAAAAAACGTTTTTCTTCAAGTCTGGTTGGGACACGCGAGTCAAGAAACGAATCTTACGCGAAAAAAAAAAAATGGAGCAATATTGACGGCGCGAGATTTATTTTAAATTTTGCGCGCAAAGTCCATGATGTCACGGAATGGTCATACACTCTCTCCACCTCAACGTGATGGCCAAGCGGATCCACCTCTCCTCCACGCGCCCGAAATGCCGAGAGAGAAAACAAGTTGAAAGGAGGCGACTACCGACTAAATCGCGTCTAGCGCCGTCAATATTGCTCTAAAAAAATATATATATATATATATACATATATATATATATATATATATATATATATATATATATATATATATACAGGGTGTTTCACGAAAGGTGGACAAATTCGATATCGCGAAAACTATGCGTCGCACCAAAAAAAGGCTTCTGTCGTTTTGGACCTGGGCCAGGGGCCTATTTAAAAAAAATATTAAAGTCCGAGATGATTATTGTGGTAATTATTTTTGCGTAATTAACTTTTTTAATATTGTGTTGAAGGACATGGTTTCAATTAGAAAATTGCTCAGCATCATCAAAAAACACTGAATCAACAAATTACAGGACGATAGAAGGCACGCGAAGCATTTTACGGCTTTCTGAAACACCGTACGAATTCGACGGGTTTTAAGTTTCGTTTTGTTATCAGAGCGCATCTCAGCCCCCGCGGCACCGCGCCCCGTGGAGAGATAGCGCAACCAGCCTCTGCTGCGTCGCGCGATGACAGCGCAGCAGAGGTTGGATGCACTATCTCTCCACGGGGCGCGGTGCTGCCGGAGCGGAGATGCGCTCCGATAACAAACCGAAACTTAAAACCCGTCGAATTCGTACGGTTTTCAGAAAGCCGTAAAATGCTGCCGGTGCCTTCTATCGTTCCGCAGTTTGTTGAATTAGTGGTTTTCGATGACGCTGAGCAATTTTCTAATTGAAACTATGCCCCTAAACATAATATTAAAAAGTTAATTGCGAAAAATAATTAACAATCTAATTATCTCGGACTTTAATAATCTTCCGAAAAAGGGCCCTTGTCCAGGACCAAAAAGACACAAGCCTTTTTCTGTTGCGACGCGTAGTTTTCGCAATATCGAATTTGTCCACCTTTCGTGAAACACCCTGTATATATATATATATTTTTTTTGTCACGCCTGTTTTAATCAGACTGCTTATATTTGTTGTTTTGTTATTTTCAGTGGCCCTTTATTGTGAGCTCGTTCTGAGCACGCGCTCTAAACATAGCAGAGCAAACGCAGGGTATGGTTTATTGTGCTCGCTTCCAAGTTCCAGCTTCGTGATTTGTTGTTCTGTGTCCTTATCGGCTAATGCTGCAATCCCATTGACTGCGGAGCAGTCAATGGGATTGCAGCATCATCATAATCGTCATAATGCCTTACCTGTTTCCCACCTTCTTTTCTATCCTTTGTATGTACTTTCTGTATTGTGTATATTCTGTAAATATATAATATGTCTGTTATGTTTTTTCACATGGGGTGGCGGGCTGGCAGGCGCTCTGCGTAAGGGTTTTTCACCTATCTGTCTAGCCCCGCACACCACCACATGTGCCCATTCCAGTATGTGCAAATAAAATTATTATTATTATTATTATTATTAGGATGCCAAGGACTCGCTATGCTCCGAGTTTCTTAAGCGGTCAGTGAATATAGACTGTTCCATTAGGGTCATAGCAGAGAGCGTAATAGAGAGAGAAAAAAATGCCCCCCCCCCCCTATCACCCCGCATGTCGTCTGCTCCGCCGAGTGGGCTGTACCTAGCATCCGGCTGGCGTGCAAACTCTGTTTAAAATCGCGTCATTTTGGAAATTTCAAGCGCAGATTTTGGTATGCCAGTTATTAAATTAAATTTAAAAAAAATAGGGAAAACTGTGTCAGATTGGCCGGTCTCTCCCGCGAAAAGTAAATCCGATTGCTGTACCTTTCTTACTATACAAAGTTCGTACTGGTGTAGGCCTTTAGCGACCATGAGTGGAAGTCTGAAATAATAAATAAAAACGTGCTCTCCTGCCGCAATACACGCAGTAGTTGAGGGCAGTACTGCCGGCTGACTCAACTGCTATTTAAGTAACGGGAAAAAGATATGCTAGTTGATCATTTACCGAAATAGAACAACAGAGAGCTATAGGCTGATTTTGGAGTAGCCATAACTATTCTAAGAACGCGAACCACTTCACAACGGCAGCCACGAGCGAGAGTTCGATGTTCAGTACTGCCCGCCGGTACAGCCCAAAGATGGAGAATGGCAACCTCCCGGTTTGTCGTCTGCTAGCTTAGTCGGGCGCGTGCCCTCTCTCTCGTTTTACCCCACCGAACCCGCTGAATTTCCCGGATGTATGGAGAGGGCGCTGCTGTCAAACAAAATGGTGCCGCCCAGAGAGTGCTAAATGGAATGGTCTATATGGCGAGAAAGTTTCTAAAATACGTCTTTTGAGCATTGGCAAGCCAATCAAAGGGCAGCATAACGAACGCGCTAAGAACGCAGCCAAGCTTGCGTCATCACGGGGTGAAGTCGGGGGGGGGGGGATGCACGTGGGCGCATTTGGGGAGTAAACAAACGCACGAGCTCCGCAAGGAGCAGGCGAACTTGCACGCCGTATAGAGCTTTTCCGCAAGGGCGCCGCCATCTTGAATTGTCGTCACTTCCAGTATGGGCGAAAACATTGTTTTCCGGTCGCCACGCCAATAGAAGGCATTTAGGGACAAACGTAACCGTCACACATTCTCGTTTTGCCTCCCCTCTGTTTTTTTACTATTTGCAGGTTGAAACGTTCCGATATTTTTCGTCGCCCATACCGGATATGCCTACTTGGCGGTCGGGGGCAGAGTAAGCGGAAAAGGTCTATAATAAGGCCAGGCAGCGGTGTCCAATACGCCGAGTGGGCCAGCACTAACCTCCCTCACTCCTGTTTTATATATATATATATAACACGTAAAATACCGGGCAAGCGCCCACTCAAAATTTAGAGATAATCACGAAAAAATAGGGGATGGGCGCTTGTCCGGTCATCAATTTTACATATAAATGTACCGTGCATATTTTTTCATATCTTAAGAATTTGGATATGGGCACTTAATATGGAATGGGCGGATACGCGTGATATTCTACGATATATATATATATATATATATATATTATGATGAAGCGCAGCTCTGTATCAAACGTGCAGAAGTGTTCCTTGCCAAACTCGGGAGTGGATGCATGTCGATCCATATACAAAGTGACTCTGCATCGGAGTGGACAATACTGCGGCAGTTATTTGCTCCCTACGCTCCTAAATGGAAAAAAAATAAATACCTTCCAAAGACTTTTAAGTCCTTGTCTTGATCTTGGTGGCAGCAGAGACATTTCTCGTCAATTGCCTTGGTGGCTCCAAGGAAAAGTGCTAGCCTATGGATCCCCAGTTGGCGAATTTGAACCCCAGACAAGGTGCCCGTAGTTTGACAGACTTACCGCAGATTAGAGCCATGTATATGAAAATTCGGTTGCACGTCCCTAGGTGGTTAATATTAATCCTTAATCTTTAGCTGGATTATGCCAGATGCCTTTCCTTGGCCCAACAGATAAATGGACCCTTTCTGAGGTTGCCTGTGTGCATGCGTAGCGGTAGCAGACGTGACCGCTTGCTATTTTTAAAGGCACTTACATGGCAATGTCTGCATTAAGTAACAGCGTAAAGCTAGTTTTAGCCCAGTGTTTCAATTGCAACATGGCATATTTTTTCGTCTTTGGCTGTAACCAAAGATGAGAGGCCATCAACTATGCTTCCTGGTTTACCAACTGATGGTGAGGAACAATAAGGGGAAGAAGGCCTATGAACATCCTCTAGCTATAGAAGGCTTAGACAACATACTTTTTTACTCAGGCAGACTATTTTCTGGTATATATGACTAAGACTAGCTGAGATAAAATTAATTAACAAATTGTGACCAAAAACCCACTTTAAATTTTCGTACAAGTTGTCCACAAAGCTGTGTTTGCTGGGCTCATATGATGTATGCCCCTTTCCCCCCAAAATATAGGTCTTGAGAAACTATTTTCTCATCATGGAGCGAAGAGTTCACATTCTACTCTTGTGCAAAACATTTGGGGCATGGGCTCATACGAGACTTGCACACACGCAAAACTGGGCCTCTGACAGACTGGAGCCTAGTGCATGTAAATGCATTGCCAGAATGAAGTCACTAGTCAGCCATTCAATGTGTCCTAAATTTAATTCACACTTCCACATTGTTGTTGTTATCCTGGCAACAGTATTTGCCCCCATGTTTGCAGGCAGGCTCACACCAATACAGTTCCAACAATGTCAGCATCACTAATAAATACAGACACGCTCTATGGTGGCTGCCCACTAGCCAGCAAGAAAGTTGCAATGCACGCTTGCAATCTCCTTTACACCTGAGACACATATGCAGAATGCACCAACAAAGTCAACTGGCATGGGAAAAGATCCAGGGGCACTTTCGAACAACTTGAGACTACATTATTATGCCTCGGATCACAAAGTTCAAACGCTAGAGTGTGACGACTTCCATCGTCGCTGTTTTCTTCGGGCACCGGCATTAGGGAGGGGGGCAAATGGAATGTATCAACACTTTGTGTAGAATCGTTGCTTTGCACTATAACACAGCCAGTCACCAAATCGAGCTGTTGTTGTAGCCAGGTGCCGACGCAAACTCACTGCGTGTGCGCTACATCAAAATCAGCTGCCATCGTACGAGTCGGGACAACATGACCTCTATAGTCAGTCAATCACACTCACCACAAACGAGACAACCCAACCCAACAATACCATATTAGCTCGGGTATTAGCTGCACCTCTTATGAACAAGGACCTTGCGTCTACTTTTCCACAGAACATACATACAGCCAATCATAGCGTCCTGCATAAAAAAACACAGCGAATAACGAGGTCGAGAACACTATTCTCCGTACATATGCGATCTAAGCAGATTGCATTTTTGTGTGAAGACGTTATCTCTGTCCCGTAAATCGCTACCATTTTTCTGCCGATCGCAGTGGTTCGCTATTCCCGTCCTGCGCAGGAAAGTAGACCCACAGGCTTTGTTCATGAAGAGTGCGGCTATTACTGGAGAAAATACGGTACGCCAGAAGTTGCACTAAAGTCGGTGGCTTATTTTTTTTTTCTTTCTTTTTCTGCCTCATGATTGCAGACTACAACGCCCCATTTACAAAACTATTTGAACCTACGACTGAGGATGCGCCCTTGCGCAGAAATGGGAAACATACAAAATGCGTTGCTAAATGTCGGCACGGCGCAGGAATTATGTGGCAACGGCGCCACGCGGGGAATGCAGAGAGCAATATACAAATGACGAGGTGACACCTCTGTGCTGGGATGGTGCGTGAGAATGAGAATTCTTTCCCCAAACCGTAAACCGCGACTGTCAGGAATGCAGCCCGAAATGTTGGACCGGCAGGAGCTGTGTTACAGCAATGAATGATGAATGGGCATACACGCACCACTCAAGTCCACTTCTGCTCTTGGCAACAATACTTAAATAAAACATACAAGTATGTACACTGTCCAATTCCGAGAAACACAAACTGATCACAATACTGACAATCTGTTTGCAGAGTAAAATGCTGCCTCAAGATGTTCCCCTAAATGCAGACCGTAGCACTGCCAAATTTGCCTAATGACACTTAGCATGCGAATGACATTTCTCTGCAGTGTTTGAGGCTACAATCTCAAAAGCGCTCAAGGTAGACCCGAGATCAGCTTCAAAACTAAAAGGGCAGGAGGAGAAATCATCCTCGATGCAATGTAAGTTAGATACCCACTAAAAAGTATAGTCCAATAGACCATTCGCAAAGTGTGCAGCGCTGTCTACAGCAGCGAAAAGAATGCTGGGAATGCTAGGTACAACCAGTTCTAGCAAACGACAGAGGAGACCTTGGAGGCGACGGTGAGTGGGCCAGGGCAAGCAAACAGCTCCGGTACCCTCTCACTCTCTCCAGTGTCACGTGATAGATGCTGCGGTGGCAAGGTACATTAACGCTTTTCATATGTTAAATCAATCAGTCACTCAATTATTCATTCTCCACAAAAGGCAATCAATGCCTCACAGTGCTGCTATGCAGTTTCACTGGGTACTGTGTTAGTATTTAGGGCTGCTTTCAGAATGTTTTGTTGAGGGCATACTAAATGCCCCATTTAGGCCTTTTTGTATTTTTAAGCAACTGAAATACTCAATTTAACAGCGCCTGACTCCATTTTATATTTACGTGTACAACGCTGTCAAAGCTACTGGTGTGAGTGTGTGACTTCACTTAGCATCTCATTTGTCCAAGAGCATGTGCAAATGAACAGCAAGATCAAGCACACGCTTGGGCCAGCAACTTTGACAGTGTTGTACACTAAGTATAAAAAGGAGTCTAGGCAGCATTAGGTATGAAAAAAAAAGTACTGATCCAAAACAAATTTCAAGGTCCGGACATAAACAAAAAAATATGGTTTGCGGAATACTTGCATGCATCAGAAGAGTACAAGCTCTACCAGAGGCAATGGTTAACAAATTGAGCAAATTACGATATAACCAGTCATTAATGAAGTAACCAGTAGGTTAGTAAATTAACTTCACAGCCTACCATTACACCTAAAGTACCTCATAAAAGAGTCCGAGATGACTGGAACGTCTAAGAAAAATAGAGTACCGCTTTCGGAATGCAAGAAAAATAAAATGCTTAAAAAAGCCACCAGCAGCAGAACACCAAGAAGAACAGACAGGTAGACGAGACTAGGTCTTACAAACTGAATACTGCCCCACATTAGATGAATGACGCTGGAATGAAAAACGAAGATGCAACACCATGAACTATACAAGTTTACCGACACAAAGGTGCCATTCACATACAGCCTAAAAACAATATTGTAAAGCAGCCATTTAAATACCCCAACCTCCCCCGCAGCGGCAGGAAACCAGCGCCGTCACTTGAAAGTTCGACCGTTGAAGAGAGATCCCAGACGGAAGCACACTCAAAGGTGCATCTGTTGGCTGGTGATGCAGCTGCTCCGGGAAAGGGTCTAGCTTGGCGCATGCTCCTGACGCACGACTCAGTGTTACCAGACCGTTGTTTCCGTGTTCCCCCTGGTTGTCCGCGGACGTGCAGAAGCTGCCGCACGGTGGGGCCTGTCCTCGGAATCCGACGAGGAGGAGTGCGAGTGGCTCGGAGAGCTGTAGATGTCGTTGATAGTGGGCATGGGGTTCTGGAAGAGGCCAACCATTTTTTTTTATCACAGTTGCTTGCACTTGGATTACGCCGCTATGTGCAGTAATCCAACAGTTCCACAAGGACCTCGCCTGCACCACATCTTTCAAAAGAGAGCACCGCCGTCTAACGCTTTTCACTGCCAAAGACAACCCTAGTTTGTCAGGAAATGTAAGGGTTACTAATTTCGACGCATAGCGTCCTACACCTTGTTTCACCTTATGGCGATACTAGTACAGCCAAGAGTATAGTGCGGGTGCCTTACATTGTAATGTCTTGGAACATCAAACCCTGCATGTCTGTAGGGTTTCATTCCACTGCTACTATATTGTTGTGCCTCGTTAAGGTGAACCCCATTAATTTGGATACCCTGCTATATATAGACAACATTTTGGGGGATGAATTGGATAAATATGTGCATTTTTGTCTCATAATTATAGATGACTCGCATTATGGACGACTTGTGGGGCATATGGAAGTGTCCATATTGGTGACACATGATTGTGCTGGGTGTGCCAACGAAGACTTTGAAAAACTTGGAGGACGCTTAAGCTTCGTCTTTAAGAGTGGAACGTGATAGTGTTGTTTGGCGCAGTTCGCAAAGCCTTCTCATACAGTCAAACCTGTCTATATTGAACCCGGTTAATTTGAACTATCCCTTGTATCGAACTATTTCTGAACATAATAGTAGCTGCAATGAAAATGCATAGCAAAACATGTGATTACATAGAACGAAAATTGAAGCGTCTCCTCATAGATCGAACTGCCAAGAGCGCTGTTCTGCTCTGCAAGCTGGCCTTTCTTTCTTCTGGGCAGCCGCGTCGACTGCCTGGAAGAAAAAAAAAGTTCTCTTTTGTGGAGGGAGCGCGTAGACCCGCAGTCTACGCCCATAGGCGTAGACTACGGGGGGGCATTGGGGCTCGTGCCCCCCTAATGACATCCGGGAAGGGGGGGGGGAACAGGGCCCCCCCCCCCCCCCCCTTCCTTTTCTTTTGGGCCATGATCCTTACTGAGACGCTGTTTACGTGCCATGTAACGAGCTTCTAGTAGTAGCATGTAAACAAAATAACGCACACAGCAACGGACACATGGCGATATACATACGCTGTAAAATGTACCGCCAAAAATAAACTACTGATAATTGCCGGTGTAAAAAAAATTGCACGAAAAAGCAGCACCCCCCCCCCCCCCCCGGAGAACTTCTCAGCCTGCCTCTACGCCGCTGGGTGAGCCGGTGAGACCTTGAAAAACGAAGAAGCAGTCACTGAATTGCCGCGTCCCTCATGACGTACAGACACTCCTTTGAGAGTAAACAACTTTTCTAAATGTGGCGTGCATGTTTGTTGTCAAATTCATTAAAACTTTTATATCGAATTACTATTTTTCGCAGGCCCAATATTTCGCGATTTTGGTCAAAGCTGAAGTTTCTGAATAATTCGCGAGTTCTAATTTTCGCGACGCGGTGGGATCTCAATATAGATTCCAATGTGTTTACATTTTACCGGAATTGTTCGCGGGACCTAATATTTGCGAATTGTAGGCGATTCACGAAAACTAGGTCCTCGCGAAAATTAAGTCGTTGTACGGTAGCCGCTATATCGAACTGGTAGACAGTTCTTTGCGAGTTTGATATAAACAGGTTTGACTGTATAAACAAGCGCCCATTCCCAAGCCGTGCAAGCGTGTGTGCGTGGCCTAGTCTGAAGTGCCACGTGAGATAACAGGATGTCACGTGTGACGTCATGTCACGTGACACGTGATGTCACACATGGCTGTGACATCATGACCCTATCAACCCGCTAATTTTGGCAGGAAAGTTTTCCGCTAAATTTATTGGGCCGATAGGGTCATGACGTCCAAGCCACGTGTGACATCACACGTGGCTGCATGCGTGGCATTATGAGGTTTTAAGGTCCCACCGATACTGACGCCAAATTTTCTGTTACACAAGCCTCCTAAATGCTTTGCGTTAAAAATCCCCAAAGATAGGGTGGTTGAGAAAAAACAAACAAAACCACTTCATGGGAACAAACTCATTTTACATATGGTTCCAATTAGAAACCCGCTGGGCATCATTGAAAAACCAGAAAATCAACTAATTTTAGAAAGCTACAAGACACACAGAGCATTTTACGGTGTTCCGAAAAACGCTCAATTTGGACGTATTTCTAGGTTTTGGTTTCCTATTGGGGCGCATCTTTGCGCCAGCGGTCCTGCCTCCCGGTGGCCAAGGCGTGCAATGCACGTGCGCCATACTTCCTTCCATCCTACACGGGAGGTGAGGCGATGGCTTCGCGTCTCGGCCACATGAGTGCACCACTGTTTAAGAAATTGTCTTCATATGGCCTCCAGGATCACAAACATCCAAATTATATTTCAGACTGATGTGCCAAGTAGCCATACCAGTACATTCAAAATAGCACTAAAGGCCCTCCTTCCCGGCGCGTTCAATGGGAAGACATAATTGTAACGTATTATAGACAGATCTCAACATCTCCCCACTCCCCGCAAGTCTTACCTACCTGCGCAGTTAACAACGCTACATGCATTCCATCACAAGCAGCACGCGCAAGGGGAGTTGAAACCTCTGGGTATGACGTCACACCCAGCGGTTGGGTTTTCAGTTTTTCTCACGTCTGTTTATACATTCAGGTCAAATGCTTGTGATATTTTAATTCACAGGTCAAAAATATGCTAGAATTCACCTCTAACACATTTTTTCAAGAACCTCTTCAGCTTCCCTTTAAGTGAAATGAAATATAAGGTACTCCTGCTGTGCAAGCACACAGGCAAGCTACAAAATATTTCAGGGAAACCAGCTCATGCTCAATACAAATCTTTCGCTGACAGGTGAACTAAGCCTTTTACAAAAATGGAAGGGCTACAGTCAGGGGTGGACTTACCAAGAGGCAGAGTCGGCAGCTGCCTAGGGCGGCAGAATTTTGGGCGGCCAATTTGTGGCCGCCCCCAAATTAATTGACCCTTTTCCTTTAAATCTAGCTCCGAATTTAGCTACTTTGCAATACAGTCATGATAGAGAATCCTGGAGACTAGAAAACAAAAAAAAAAGGGACAAACACGACAAGGTCTCAAGGGCTCTCTACCATCATCATCTACCAGCTCACCTCCACAATTACCGTATCATCCAGTGTATAAGTTGCGATTTTTTTCAAACGATTTTCTTGATGCGTTTTATACAATGATGCGACTTATATACACTTTTTTTTTTTAATACACGGTTAGACGTTATTTTTTATGCGCCGCGCGCCCATCTTTTGTAGAGCACCTTAACTATGTAGCCATGGGTGGTGTTGCCCCTTCCAGGAGGCACTGCTGTCGCCGCACTCACCTACACTTTTCATAACAGACTCAGAAAGTGAGAAATTTCACGGTTTAACCGAGGCGGCTCAATGTGGATAGGCAAGACAGTGAGAATAAAGCTTTTATAGCATGTGATCGACATTGCCTAATTCAGCCATGATTCCATATTTTGATTTGGTCCAGTAACACTGCATTACAGAAAATTTTCTCTAGTCTTTCTTAGTTTTAATTTGATGAAACGTTTTTATCTGCCATGCTCCAGCCGTGTTCCTACATGTAAAAGGAAGGATTGCAGGCTAGCCAGTCTTTTAGCGGTACCAAAAGAAGCGTGTCAAGAGATTTATCTATCTGCCTGCTCGTTAATGCTCCGTCGTCTCTGCGACTTGGCCTAGGCTAGGCGTAGTGGTCCAAGGCTTAATTCACGAGTGTCTGGCATGTTACACTTCCATTCGCTCGGCATATGTACACTCGAATAAAGCCGACTACCTTCTCATTTCGTGCGTTTAGGTCCTTTTGCTGTGAAACACTCGATTGCCCTCTGCCAGACAGCGCCGTGCTATGGGCATTTCTCGCGAGTCGGAACAACAAAGTTGTTGCACATCAAACGGTACGTGTGAACTAGCCGATTCTGTGAAACTCCAACTTCACGATACCGATGCGCGCAAAATGAATAAATTCATCACGTGAACAGTGCAAAGAGGTGGACTTATTATACAAAGGTGCGAGTTATATACCAACTTTTCTGCGAAAACTTATACAGTTGAACCTCGATCTAACGAAGTCGTCTTTTGAGCCGAAAATTTCGTTAAATCGCGAGTTTCGTTAGACCGAGGTTTTGGTTTTTTAGCATTACAAGTGGTCTGCTAGGCTCCCAAAACTCCCCAATTGCCTCACATCTAGCAAGTGAGCGTTTACAAATAAGATTCCAGTACAAAATGTGGCGGTAATAGAAGAATGCAGTTCATCGACCCGCATTTTGTACGGTTATGGGAGCAGTGCCTAGCACCGTAGGAGAGCGTGCAGTCGGGAAAGCAAAACGAAACCAATACATCCACCGCGGAGCGGACCGTTCGTAACTGCCGACAGATGGCGCCACGTGGGAAAACAAAACTTGTCACTATCATCATCATCGTTTTCAACTTTCTAGCGCCTGTAACTGCCGACAGATGGTGCCACGTATACGACCATCATCGGTCTCGTTCATTTATGTCCGCGCGGTGCGAGTGGCAGCTAACGTTACGTCACCGAAAGTGAGACGCGACTCTTTCAGAAAGTCAATAAAGCGAACCGTTCGTCAGCTCTCGTACACTGGTATGTTATGACTACTGTGCGCATGTCGGTGAACCAAGTAAACAGGGCCTTTTCGACGTCGACGTACGCAGCAGTCTTCAGGTTCTTTTTTGCTGTACTTGAACCACTGGCACTTACGGTGGCTATGATGCTATCTTTTAATTTCAAGATTGTCGAAAGTGAACTCTGCGAAATGCCGTACCTCTCGGCAACAGTCTTCTTTTTTTTTCTCCATTCGTCACTTGGCGATTATTTTCGCCTTGATGTCGAGAGCTAGAACTTTTCTTTTGCGCGGTAGGCCACTCATTGTTCCGGGAAGACCACACTCGATGCACGGAACAATATTTGTTGTTCGTTAGGCGTAGGTGCACGTAATGGCGGACTTTTTTCCCACGAGAGGCAGAGGCTACTCGTCATCATCATCACCACCACCACCGGTGTGTACTTTTTTTATTTTGTGAAAAAGATAATGTCTGCACATTTTTATGTTAGTTTTCGACAATAAAGTTTGTTTCTGATAATTCTTTTTCTCGCGGAAGCCGCCGATGTGTGCAAATGCGATTTCCAAGGACTTCGTTAAATCGAAACTTCGGCGCAAAAGTACTTCGCTAAATCGAGAGATAAAATGCACTGTCTTCAATGAATGCAAAATAGGGAGACATAAAAAAATTCGTTAAATCGCGATTTTCGTTAGATCGGGGTTCGTTAGATCGAGGTTCAACTGTAGTCCAAAAAATACGGTACCCTTATTTAAATACAGTCATGTTTCAATTAATATAAACACTTCTGTGTCCCATAAAAATCATTCATTATGTAAATCGTCTATTAATTTTTCTTTTTTATCTGAATTAAGGTATGTTTTGCAGCATTTCAAACTTCGAAATACTTTGAAAAAATTCGAAGTTGCCGAACAGCCCTATTCAATTCGAATTTCCAATGGAATATGGCAATAATTCGCTTTGATATTCGAAAGTTTCAAATATTTGCACAACCCTAGCATATATTCATGTTACCCACAGAAATTAAATACAAAACAAAGACTTCATGCAAGAAGATATTCAAGAGACGAAACATCTTTAAACCTTTAGCCATGTGTCGGATGTCACCCGACACAGAAATATTCCCGTCGAGGTTGAGGGCTGTTGGGGGAGCGTTGGGGCTCCCCCGACAGTCTCAATTCTGCTTTGCGGTCACCGTCGCGCATGCCCCGCCAATTTCGATTTTTTGCCCTCTATCATCGGGGAGTGTAGGCACAATGTCTTTAATACTTTAGCTTTATGCGCAATGCCAGAAGTAATTATGCTTATTTTTACTTCCGGGCGAGCAGAATTTCGCACACACTTTCATGCATTGTTTATCATTTCAGCTATTTCGATATTTACAAAAAAAAGGTGTTAGCGATTTGTGTGAAGGTAACTTTAGCAGAGGGGTGCCTACAACCCTCAGAAAGGGCTCTGGATGTTTTTGCAATGTGCTGTGCATTTCTGCGCCCTCACTAGATGGCACCTCCGACCCGCTCCGTAACGACTGCGCCGAGGAAGGCTAAGAAACTCTCTTCAGAGGGGGCCGGCTCAGGAACCGCGAGGATGGAAGGCTGCTGTCATTCCAGCCGCTTGATATTAGGTATTAAAGTGTTATGTCAAAACCCAACCCCAAAGTACATAACAACTGGCGACGAGAAATGGATGGACGACAAGCCGGAGAAGCTGCCAAGCAGCAGCACCACCAGATGACCTGGTAGAAATTCTACAAACCTACGCTGCGCGCAAACTTCCCGCGCGTGAATTCCAAAATTATAGACATGGCGACTTTTGGCAAGCTAGAAGAATAACGACAACAAGGAGCCCTGGTTATCCTACACAGAAAGGGTCGACGCGTTCTTCAATGCTAACGGCATTGAAGACGACGAGAAGAAGAAACGGATCTTCCTATCAACCGTCGGGACCAACACCTATGCGACACTCAGGAATCTGTTAGCACCTGCAAAGCCAAAAGAGAAGTAGTATAAGGAGCTCATGGCTACCTTGAACAGTCACTTCAGCCTTCAACCGTCCGAAATTGCCAAGAGTTTTCGCTTCAACACATGAGTACAGTTCGAAAACGAGAGCGTTGCTACGTTCGTCGCCGAACTTCGGCAGATGGCAGAACACTGCAACTTTGGAGCAGCTTTCAACCGCATGCTGAGGGACCATTTCGTGTGTGGGATACGGGAAAAGACTGTGCAGCAAAAACTGTTGCTGGAGAAAAACCTAACCCTGGAGAAGGCTGTCGAAATCTCGAGGTCAGCGGAACGCAACGCGACCAAGATACAAAGAGGCCACGTGAACGCACCCGCTTCGGGAAACCAAGAAGGTACCACCAATCATCTCAAGTTCCACAGGAAGGAAAATGGTCAACATGGACCTAAAGGCCACAGCCGTAAAGAAGCCAGGACCACAAGACAAAGCAAGTGCCTGCATTTGTTGTGGTTCCACGAGATCACAAGCCCCCCGGACTGCCTGCACATCAACACAATGTGCTACAAGTGCGAAAAAGTTGGGCACCTGGCAAGTTGCTGTTTGTCAAAGACTGATAAGCCAAAGAAGCAGTGCACCACGAGACAAGTGAATGTGCTGGAACAAATTGGTGGACCATCCGAGTTCTACTTGCATGCATTGCAAGCAAAGTCAACTTGAAACCAATCACAGTATCAGTCATGGTCAATGGACTTCCCACTTGAGATGGAGCTAGATTCAGGATCCCATGTCTCGCTGATCTCTGAGGATACATACCTGAGCCATTGTAATGAAGTCTGCCCAGACCAGCTGAAACAGACATCAAGCTCAAATGCATCTGTGGACCCATTCTGTGCAAGGAACTTTGACAGTGGACGCAGGTAAATCTTGGTAAAACGAAAAGTCAACACACACTTCTGGTTCTCCCTTGCAAGAGCCCAAACCTTGTGGCAGGGACTGGATGGCAGCATTTGACCTGCTTCAAAGGCAAGTAAACTCCACTCAGCTGGGAGAAACTGCAACCGAACAAAGGGTACTGGAAATACTCCAGGAAGTTGATGAGGTCTTCAAACCAGGTTGCGGTGCATTCAAAGGATCACCGGTGCATGTGGACATTCGACCCAACGCCCAACCACGGTACTACAGAGCCCGCTCAGTACCATATGCACTGAGAGACAAGGTGGAACTGGAACTCCAATGACTTAAGAAGAAGGCATCATCACGGCCATAGACCACTCTGACTGGGCACCCCCATCGTACCAGTGCTGAAAGCTGATGGCAAGAGTGCCAGGATTTGCAGGGACTACAAGTGAGGTGTGAATCCTGCAGTGATGACAACCTAGTACCCACTGCCCAAAGTGGAAGACATCTTTGCTTCTCTGCAACGAGGAGTCAAGTTCTCCAAACTAGACTTTCGTGAAGCATACAACTAAGCACCCGTTGATAAAGAAAACCAGCAAGCTCCTGGTCATCAACACACACCGAGGACTCTTTGCTTACAACCATTCAGCATTCGGCGTGTCCTCAGCTCCAGCACTGTTCCAAAGAAGAATGGAAGAGACCCTGCAGGGAATTCCAGGAACATCTGTCTACCTGGATGATGTTTTGGTGACTGGAAAGACCGACACAGAACATGTACAGTCGAACCCGTTCTATAACGGGCAGCAAGAAACGCTACGATCCAGTTCAATGTAGCAAGTAGTGTAGTCTGATAAAAACCAATTACAGGGAACTTCCATAACGGCGCGTTCGATTTGTAAGGTGAGAGCTTACCTTTGTTTCTCATCTCTTTGCTCCTGCCTTGTAACAACTCGCTGACAATACTTTTTATTTGTTTTGGCGTTGCACGTGCAGTTCTTTTTCTTCTTTTTTTAACTTATCTTCTTTCCTGGATCACTTCTCCTCAGTGGGCCACCGCAGCATGCAGGATGAAAAGTTTTTTTTCTGTGCGTGCGTGCAGTGTCTTTTTAGCTTTCTCCCTTCTGAATCGCTTCTCTTTGCTCGTTTTTGTTCGCATAGCATGAGCTTTTAGAATTTTCTTTTTTCCTACTTTTTTTGGGGGGGGGGGGGAAGGACAGGCTAACAAGACGATTGTTTGCACATTTTTAAGAAAGCCTTTCCCAAGGGGAAAAAAAGGTTGATATAGCCAATATGTTGTTCGTTATAAAAAGTACTTTTTACATGCCTTTCTATTTAAATTACTCGTCAGTTAGATATCAGGCATTAATTCGCTGTACGTGGAGTTCGATTCACCCAGTTTCACTGCAGAACCCAAGGAAAGTTCTCCAAAAAGACAAAGACTCTGGACTGAAACTGACGAAGAAATGTGAGTTCTTCAAAGAGTCACTCTGCTATCTGGGCCATGACATCAATGCAGAGGGGCTGAAGCCTTTAAAAGAAAAACGCAGAAGCCATCATCGAAGCACCTGAACCTAGGGATGTCAGTGAACTGAGATCCTATATTGGA
The DNA here is from genome assembly GCA_037355805.1 of Ixodes ricinus. Lineage (NCBI taxonomy): Eukaryota > Metazoa > Arthropoda > Arachnida > Ixodida > Ixodidae > Ixodes > Ixodes ricinus. Next base: position 182,373 of record JAZHYW010043958.1, on the reverse strand, counting down.
TTTCTTTGTACTATGGCAAGTTCATTCCGAATCTGTCCACAGTGCTTGCACGCTTGTATGCCCTGCTGCACAAGAACACCCGCTGGCAATGGACAGACAATGAACGAAAAGCGTTCGTCAGCAAAGATGCCATCATGGAGGCAAGGGTCCTGACCCACGGAGACCCAGTCGAAGGAGCTTGTTCTGGCATGCAATGCCTCACCGTATGGTGGGGGTGCTGTTCTCTCGCATCGAAAGAAGATAGCGTGGAGTTGCCATTCGCATTCACATCCCAGACTCTGACACCGGCCAAGCGGAATTACTCAAAGTTGAAAAAGGGAAGCACTGGCCATTATTCTTGGTGTCCCACGGTTCAGAGACTACCTGCTGTGTCGAAGTTTTGTGCTCATCACTGACCACAAGCCACTTGTAGGGATTTTTCGGGAAGACAAGGCGATTCCAACCATGAAAAGCTTCACGCATCCAATACTGGGCTCTTTGGAGCTTACAGGTACAGCATCGAACACCGACCAGAACGTCTCAGCAGACACGCTGATGCCATGACCAGTGTGCCCTTGAAGGCCGGCACATACAGATCCTCCAGAACCTCAAACTGGTCAACTCAATCTTGAGCTTAGAAAAGGTGGAGATATCAATCAAGCAACTACAACAACTCACAAGCAGAGACAAGGGACTTAAGCTAAGTGCTACAGTGGGTGGAGGAAGGTATGGCCACAAAAGCCTCCAGACAAATCACTACAACCATTTTGGAACAGACGTGATGAGCTAAGCGTGCATCGGAATCTCCTATACTGGGAAAACCAAATGGTTGTGCCAACCCCTGCTCGCCAACACATCGTAGACCTGCTGTATGAAACTCACCAGGGGATGGTGGTCATGAAAGGTATGGCGAGATCTCTTGTGTGGTGGCCGAACATCATTGCAGAGGTAGAGCGCTGTTCACGACAATGTTAACAGTGCCTCCAGAGCTCCCCAATGCCACCAAAAGCAGATCCGGTACCCTGGCTCGAGCCAAAAGAATGCTGGGAGATTCTGCATCTCGACTACGCAGGACCATTCGAGGGAGAGATGCTGCCGGTGTTGGTGGATGCGAGGTCAAAATGGCTTGAAGTCGTCATTGTGGCAAGTGTCAACATTCGAGCAAACCCTAGAACACCTACGTGACATTTTTGCAGGGTTTGGACTACCAAAGGGCATTGTAACAGACAATGGAACTCCAATTCACTGGTTAGCCTTTCCAAGACCCGTTCAGAAAATAGGATCAAGCATCTCCAAACTGCCTTCTTTTCATCCAGCATCTAATGGCTTGGCAGAACAAGCTGTTTGCACGGTTAAGGATGGCCTCAAGAAAACAGAGAGAAGAGACCTCAAGCTCCGACTTGCTCAATGGTTGCTCATGTATCGCCGAGCATTCTAACCAAGCGGAACGTCTCCAGCAAAACAGATGCTGGCTTATCCACTGAAAGCAAGACTGGACCTCTGTATTCCCGGGAGGGGTGAAGAGGCAATTCTGGAGCAACTGCCGACAGGAATCTAGGTAATGGGCCGAGCAAGAAGGAAAGGAAAAGGGATTACACCACAAGAAAAGAGGCAAGGTAGCAGTTTGCAATTTCAGCAAGCCGTGATGGTGGATAGGTGAGTTGACAGCACCACGGAATATCATTGTGACTGTATCAACTCCACAAGGGCAAGTGCGCCGCCACAACGACCAAGTCAAGCCACACTTGACCACTTTAGCATCAAGTCCTGGGGAACAACTACCACCTGACAAGAACCAAGGCTACGCAACGAGTGAACTAAGGACAGCGGAGACTGCAAGGATGCCCTGTGTGAGACGACCCACACAAACTGTCCACAAGCCCCTAAGATTCACATAGCCTTTAATAAGAAGGTAGCCTTCATTAAGAAGGGAGGAGTGTTGTGTATTTGTATGCCCTCACTAGATGGCGCCACCGACCCACTCCGTAACGAGCTGCGCTGAGGAAGGCTGAGAAACTCTTGTCAGAGGAGGCCGGCTCAGGAACCGCCAGGATGCAAGACTGCCTGCTGTCATTGCGGCCGCTTGTTATTAGTTAATAAAGTATTATGTTAAAACCCAACCCCGAAGTACATAACACAATGAATCCTTAGGGAATGACTGTGAGTGTTCTGAGAATGAGAGTGATGAGGAGAGTTGTATGGACGCTGCCGTTTCTCAAGGCTGGACACCCATGTGAGATGCAGATCATGATTTTTTTTAAACTGCTCGTTTTACGGTTCAAGGTCCAGCACCTTCAGCTGTTATTCACGGATGCTGTAATGATGCAGATAGTAGCTAAAACAGACTGCTACGCAAAAAAAGAAAAAAAAAAGTAAAAATCTATGAACATTTTTGTTTTCAATCGCTCTGGCAAGTCAGGCAGGACATCATGCTGGACGAACTCGAGGCATTTCTAGGAGTGTCATACCCTTTTGAGCCTCCTCGAGTGCCACCTTGTCTCGCAGGACCACGCTGCTGGCCGCTGGCGAAGCGAGTCCGTGCTGGCGCGAGACGTCATGCATCGCCGTGGACGTCAAGTCGCCCCGACCCCAAGATGTCGGGGCTGGAGAGGCTCGACAGGAGCTCGCTGGGCGTGTGGTGCGAGCTCGAGCACTCGCTCGTGCTGCCTTCCTCCTCCGACAGGTTGCCCTCCGAGCTCAGCGTGGAGATGGACTGGCCGCTCACGGCTTGCCGCATCTGAGACAGCCTGCACACGTGGTCGCGTGCCCAGTGTTGTCACCTTCCATTCGTGTGTACACTGCGACCTACACTCCATTTCACCTCATGATGCATCGCAAGGGACCTTACACGAGTTGCGTTGGTCAATTCAGCGCTCCATTTGAGCCAGATGACTTCACGTTTCGTGCGTCCCTTCGCAAAACCGGAGGATTGTGTGGATTGGCTCCAGTGGCTCGTAGCATCCGTCGTGGTACATCGTAAGGGGAAATGGAGTACAGCTACATCGCTTGCTCGTATCTCTACGCCGCTCATCAACGAGCCCCAACAGCTGCTCTTCGGCAGAGCAATAATATAGCGAATCGTCAGCAATCTGCAGGGGGCTGAGCAAACAATAAAGTCGACATAAAGGCTGTGGCACATAAAACATTACTGCGCATCAATGCGGCAACCCCACGCAAGTTTAAGATACCAAACTTCCACATCACATTTTTCAAAGAACAGACAATCCCCGGACTTCAAGGCCCGTTCACACTCTTGCGACCTCTTAAAACTGGGTTCCTTTGAAACCTCTTACAACGAGGGGACACACTGGCATCATCTATTAGGTAGCAGTGTAAACTTGGCGGTCTGGCATAATTTCTATTTCTCTCGTGCAGTATCCTTTCTTTGATGGCTCCAAAATTTTTTGTCAACGTTATAAACGAGCCTTTCTTATTGGTATTACGCACATTTGACCTCGGAAATACCGCAAAACCTTCGCTCTTGTGAAATGCAGTTCCAGGGTCACCGCATAGATGGCACCAGCGTGCCAGTGTGTTCTCTCGTCCTAAGGCATTTCAAAAGGTTTTAACAAGTCTCGTCTCTCTCGGTCGTACTCGGTTGCAAGAGAGTGAACGGGCCTTCATCGTCCATTAGGCTTGCTCTGTGGATCGCATTGATTACTCGTCGGCGTGCAATGCAGAAAGGTAAGCGTTGCGGCATTGTTCGTAGATGGTGTGCAAATGATTAATACGCTAGTAATCCGTCTGAATCCAGGACCAGTGCTCACTCGCATTTTAGCCGTAAAAGTTAAGGCTGGTTCTCACATTTACGTCCAGGTGTGAACTACTTGCAACCGCTCACAAGAAAAAAGACGGACTGGCATTTTCTATTGGGTAGCTTTGAAACACTTTTATTCTGCGAATCTTTTACGCATAATTCTTTCACCATGGGCTAGAAATAATTCCAATAATTTAACAAGCGACCATTTCTCGTAGATAGTGGATAGACTTCACCATGCAAATACTACGAATTCTTCAGTCTAATTATGCACACGCCGGAAGTTCTCCGTTCTCCGGGACTACCCGATAGGCGGCGCGTGTGCCAGTGTTTTTTCTCATCGTAAGCAGTTACAAGCAGTTGCGATGCGGTCAATCATCGCATACAAATGTGTGAACCAGTCTTCAGCACCCAGCACTAGGCCTTGCCACAGAAGATGTGCACATTCCATTGTTACATGTCATTCCCACGACGAAGTTCAAACCGAGCGAAAAAGGTGCGAGAAAATAGCAACAAAACTTTTGAGCTCACAGCGTTGTTCACTCGGGTGGCGAGGTTACAGATGGGCACAAACTCCAAGTCCCTTTTTCTATGCGAGAATCAACACAATTACCCTCAGACAAAATTAAGACTCGCCTTAAAAAGACAGTGAAAAATGGGAGAGAGCATGTGTTGGTATACGCTGGCATGCTACTTATTCAACACACAATGTTTGAACTAGTTAAGCTCTCCTTCAAACTTTACTTAGCTAGGTGACTTACCCCTTGTGGGCAGAGTAGTCGTCGTCTACTTCCCCTTCTTCCTCGGACGTAGAGAAGTCCTAGGGATGCAGTAGGTTGCATTAGAAGCAATTTTAACACCCCAACATAGTCTTAAAAAAAAATAGCTAAGTGCAAGAATACAGTTTATTGCAACATGGCAACACTGCTCAGCAATATGCCATGGCTAGACAGTGTTATGCACATTGAGGAAGTATCGTTCAAAACAAAATAAAAACACTCGTATTTGTGCTCGGCATTTTCAATAAGAACTGTAGCTGTTTCACACCACATAAATAAAGTCTGTTACAACATTGAAACTGCAGAAGAGGCTCCATCCACAAAAAATGAGAGCATCTCCACGTAATGAATGATGTTGATTGGGGCGAAGCTTTGGTGGTGCTTGTCTGCGTAGACGCTGAACCGCAGCATGCCGAGCCTTTCGTTCGTTTTTATCCATGTCAGAAAGAGAATGTGTGGTATGGAACGTGGTTATATGCACATTTGACCGCAGCGCCCTCTCGTCTATAAACGTTGAGCCAATGCATGCAAAGTTTAACGCGATTATATACGCATTTGACCGCAGCGCCCTTTCCTGTATAGACGTTGAGCGGCTACATGCAACGTTTCATCCATAACATCCGCAGCCCTTGAGTTACTACCACATTTCAGAGCCCCCTACTCGTCCCGCAGTCGGGGCCGATTGGTTAAGGCGATGGACTAGAAATCCATTGCGGTCTCCCCGCACAGGTTTGAATCCTGTCGACTGCGAAAAAATTTTTTCTTTTTTCATAATTTTTTTTTTTTTGAGCCTTACACGAGCACGTGAGCTTACGATCACGAGCAGAAGCACCAGCAAGGTCGATGTGAGCACGGATGCCAGACGGACAAGGCTAGACCCTAAGGAGCTTCACCCCTAAAACCGGTGATTCATGTGCCAAGCTGCATAGGCCATTAGCCGAAGCTTCGTTTCTTTTCGGCACCAACGTCGAAAACAGGGCGCTGCCATACGCTTCTTCCAATCTGTGACGTCAGACAAAGGATGCGTTTGTAGAGAGTGGTGTAGCGAGGCCACTTCTCTCCGGGAACTTAGGGACAAAGACGTTATTGCAGTCCTCACGTTGTAACTCGCGCATGCAGCCCGAAAAGCCAAAACTCCATCCACCGACAGCAACGACATTAAGCCCGATTCGCAAACGACCCGACGAGTGACCTCACCTCCACGCTGTGAACTTTCCCCTTGGTGGCGTTCCGCATGTTTCTCCTCTGCACTCCAACGCTGGGCGGCGCGACCCGCGTGGGCGACTCGTCCGACATGGCACGCTTCCTCTGCAGCGACGCCGCGCGGGGTGACGTCCGCTCCACGACGGGCGCCTCTGGCCGTCTCAGCGGCTCCACATTCGACTGGCACGTCGTGCTCGGCCGGTTGCTGTTCAAGTCCTCCGGTGACAGTGCCCGATCGCCGGGGGACAGTGGAGTGTCGCTGAACCCAAACGACCCGTCGCTGCCGGGCGTCCGCGCATTAGTCACAACGTTGGAGTTGTCGTGGTCGCTGCTTGTGGCGGCTGCAATCGCCTCGGGGAGAACCGGTGGCGGGGACGACACCGATGGTGACGACGCCGGATCGGTGTCGCTGAACGCGTCGAGGTCTTCCGTCTGGGTCTCGCTGTTGACGAGCATGGGGCGGCTCGCCATCGAGCCGTAGCCGCCCGACCCGCTCCGGCGGTGCATCACACGCCGCGTGCGGGCCTTTGAAGATGGCGACGATGAGACAGCCTGGGGGTCTGGGACAGCCGCAGCAGGCGCGTCGGCCGTTTTCTGCTGGCTCTCGGTATTTGGGCTGGGAAAGAGAGATGGGAAACCTTCAGTCTGGGAGAGCCAGGATCGAGACGGGTGAAGGCAAACATTGCTTCGGACATGCCACGCCGCGCATCAGTGGTCGTCCATTTCTGTAAATCTACCGTAAATAGACCTATTAATAAATTACCCGAGCATCGAGGAGAACGCTGGGAATGTAGGTACACGCGCTGCACGCATTCGTCTTCCCCGTATAAAAGATTCGAAGTCAATAACCAAAATAAGGCGTTGACAAGCGTGCGTGCAAGGTGCCGTTCACTTTAGGCTTTTGCTTTAAAGCAGTAACTGCCGCAGACGCCAGCACGTGCAGCGCGTGTAACTACGCTTGCAGCATGCTTCTCGGTGCTTGGGTAATTTAGCAAAAGGTCTATTCCCAAACATAGGCCTACCTGCAATGGAGCGGCGGAAAATGTAAGGTGAGCAATCTTTCACCGTGACACGGCAACCTTTTATAAAAAAAAAATTTGCTAACAGGAGGGAATGCGCTACAAGCTCATTTTTTCATTGCACAAGGAAGAATGTCATTGCGATATTGATCTTACCAATCGATAGAAAAATCAATTTTTACTGCACTCAACAACAATTACGACCCCTTTGCGGGTGGCCCATGGGGCAGTGGCCGCTTGCATTGGCAGCCCAGAAGGCCGGCATAAACATATCAGACTATCGCTGTTACTATTTACTATGTGGTGCCACACGGGCAAATGAGCACCACTGTATCAGGAGGCAGCTTGCACTCCCCAGCCAAGAGCGGCGGGGGCAATGAAGGGCGTGTGAGCTGCATGCATCCGCCGTGGTTGTCTAGGTGGCACAACCTGTCACCCGGTAAACTGGAGCGATCAACTAGATATGTGTGCTCATTTGCACTTGCAGAGGATTTTCTTTTTTCTTTTACTACTTTTGAAATTGAATATTTCCCAATTTAAACACAATGGGCTGAGGTATGAAACAGTAAATAAGAAATCTTGGGATCTAGTTTATAGAAGCATATATCACTACACTGACATGAAGTAAAATAAGTGCACTTAATCACGACAGATATGGCATAAATTCGATAGAGTGGGCAATGTTTCGGTAATTCTCGTCCTACTCACGTTAAACAAGAAAAATGAGACAGACAATCTCTAAGGGTGGGCGCCTGCTCAGGATATTATGGCATATGTTTAAACCTCGACATTTATTATTCCTTCTCCCCCCCCCCTCTCCCAAACAAATCTGAATAGGACACGGAGTGCTTCGTTTAGTAAGTTTTCTATTGTGCTTTCAGTCTTAAAACTGAATGAATTGACAGACAAAGATACAGGGCTCTCTGGGGCCTTCATGGTCTAACAGAATTGCTAGACCATGAAGGCACATAGCATTTGGGATAACTGCGTCTATGGCCAAAGGAGATAAGAATATGAAACTATGACGTACAAAATTTAGAAGTATAGATCACTCGGGTGGAGGAAATCAGTGATGAACACAAAAACTTGGAGGCCTCTAAAAGTGGAACGTGACAAGCGTGCCTTGCGGGGCCTAGTCAAGAGCGTGTCTGGCTCGCAGCCGAAGGGTCATGGATTTGAATCCCGCCTAAAATTCTTATAACTTTTCATAAAGGTAAATTAATTACTTTAAAAGTGAAATCAATTGAGGCATGCGGCAACGTTTAATTTGCATTATATGTCATGTTTTAATCACTTTCCTTCCAGCGTGACTTCACATGAGCGTACTGGGTTGTTTGAAATTTTTGCACGAGGTCATGTGGCTGTGACGTCATGAGCTATCAACCTAACAGGATTTTTGTGTCACACCACCAACGCTGGTTTTTCTGCGACATGATCTCTTTAACGCTATCGCGTTAATACAGCACTCATCAAGTAAAGGGTACCAAAATCATCATTAGTTTAAAAAAAAACATAGGCCTAAATTTCCAAATTTCTTTTAAAAAACACACTTTTTCAAATTTTTAGGTTTTTAAAACTAATTATACACCCTTACACTGAATTTGATTATGCACCCTTATATGCCACATAGTTACATTGATATAAAATATTTTCAACACATTGTGAGGCAAAGTGTGACAAATTACAGGAGTTCAATGTTTGAATGCATTTTTCTCAGCTCCACTTTCTGCTGCAAAATTTCATACGAAGGAGGCTTTTGTTCGAAGGTAAAAGTATTCTGATATCACAATCAAGGTGTGTCTTAACTGAAATCTACTGGGGAATTTTGATGGAAGTTGAAGTCCTCGTTAAGGATAAACTATGTTTTCAAAAATTGGCATAGGACAGATATGCGTCTCATATTTTGAGGTAGTAACTCTTCCTGAAAACTCACTGACAAACGAGTCTGTGCAAATGCACCGTTAAAGGGGCCGTGCAACGATATTCACTTGGAATGTTTTCCACTTTACACAAACTTACTGGCACTAGTGGAACCCAAGTATATACTAGCACACAACACCACTGGCCAAGAAACTCTTTTGGTGCAGTCAGTGGCGTCACAAGGGGGACGGACCGCCCCGGGTGCAGCGCTCAGTGGGGTGTCGCGGCGGGCCACGAGAGCGGGGGGAGGGGAGTCGCGGCTGGTCACGTGCGAGCCGGGGGGGGGGGAGGGAGGTCGGGTCGCGGTGAGTTACTGCCCGGGTGCCGCTGACCCTCGTGACGCCACTGGGTGCAGTATAATTGCAAAGACAAAGCGAGCGTTTTCTTTCAATCTCTCCTTCGCAAAACTTGATGACGTAGCTGGGGGCCACAGCACCCCCCAATAACGATATTTGAGCTTCGTCTGAATTTACTCCTTTCCACATAGCTTTGACCACTTCATATCTACTATAATTCCACAGTGCCTAGAGCTTGATAATAGCTGAATTTATTTTCCCTTTCCTAATTCTATTTCCCACGTTCATTTTTCCCTCAGTACTTCCTTCACTCATTAAGCCATAGCTCCAGATACTTGTATTTTTCTGGGTGTTCTATTACCATGTCTTGTATTTTCAGCTATTCGTTGTTAAAGGGGAGGTGCAACGATATTCAAATAAATAAATAAATAAATATTCAATTGGAATGTTTTTCACTTTACACAAGTTTACTGGCACAAGTGGTACCCAAGTAAACTTGCACTCAACGCCATTGAACAAGAAACCTCTTTGTTGCGGTGTAATTTCAAAGATAAAAGCAAGCGTCTTCTTTCAATCTCTCCTCAACAAAACTTGATGACGTAGCGTGGGTTTCGCAGTATCCCACAGTGACGGTATTTGAATGCTGCTCATAGATTGGACCCGAGCATTGCGTGAGCACTCGATTTGGGCTCATGATAATCATTAGCTCCGATAAGCATTCGGGTAGTGGCCAGTGTCCAATCGCTGCATTGACAACAATACCCAAACCATAACGATGTCTGGAACTCAGCACGTGCCCTGTGCTTTGCAAACCTTAGCGTGTGGCTATGATCAACACTGGCGATATATGATTGGCTCCAGATCACGTGGCCGCTTGTTCGGGCTGCAAGTTGAGGGGGTGAGCGCTGCTTGTTTCCGTTTCATTTTTTCTTTAACTTCTATTGCGTGTGGTAAAAGACGAACATGCTTTTCATAGGTCATTAACGTCAGGGATTCGTTCTAAGCAGTATTTGCACAAAGTACAAAAATTGCTGTGCCGTCCCTTTAAAGTGATGTGTTCCCTTTAAAAAAAGAACCTTAGACCCAACAAACTACCTTTGAATATGACATAATAGAAAGCAGCCCAAAACTAACCAGACAAAGGTATTTATGTTAGAAAATGGAGCGAGACAGATGACAATCCTGTCACTTCTCTTTGCAGAATAAAGCACCAAGAAATATTGCCTTCCTGTTGGCAATGAGATGTGTAGGTGGTGTCTATCCCTGACATCAACACCAGGATCATCAGTTATGAAGGAAAAGTTTGATTGTATTGTAGAATGGAAGCTTGGAGTCACTGCATTCTTAAACTAACACCGTCGAAGCTGACAGTCTGATTTTGTCTTATTTCCGTCAATGAAAGCAGAATTAATTCTAGGTACTCGAGATGTCATAGTGAACGCTTGGCCAACAGTGGAAAGCCAACCACAGGGACGGCCACGCACGCTGTCGATGGCCAGATGACCACAAGGAAATTCCGCATTACCTCGGACAAAACCAAGTCAGCACACCACTACCCTCATCCTTTTAATGCCTGTGATGACGTGCACATTCATCACATTATCTCATTTCATAAAAAAACATTATCATAACATAGTCTGCCTATTCAACCCTTTAGAAAATGAAAAGGCACAAGAAAGGCTAAGCAGATGAACTCATAGCAGTGATGAAAGCAGCATTGGACCTTTTGTAGCAGATTTACTAGCAGGTATATTCAGATCAACCAATATTAAAATATTTTTATTTTTTGCTTTGTTGCGTCAGTGGCCCACACCTGCCCACTTCGGTGCAGGTGTGGCACACTTCTTTACAAAAAAAAAAAATGGTGCTTTGGCGCAAGGTGTAACAGACTTTCATTCATGACGCAAATTGGCGCAAATGGCGCAGCACTTCCATCAGTAGGCTCATTTGATTTACCTGCACTTCCTCCACCGGTGCAGAACAGTGTAGGGCGGCACACTTCCGATCATATCTCAATACATATACCAGAAGTAAAGTGGCCTGCACTTTTCTGCGCTGGTGTAGGAGGTGCAAGTACATTGAATGGGCCTACTGTTATACCTCTAAAAGAGGCAGAAGCAGCTCACAAAGCCAAGAGCTAGCATTTGCTACACACTCTCATCAAGGCGGAATGGAATACGGATCTTTTAACATACTTCAAAGACGAAATAACTTGCGTATTATATTGCTTCAGCCTAAACCAACAAAAGAGCTATTACCTTAGTGGTTCAGGGGGTAGCCTGCAACAACCTCTTCTTACTGAAGCGCTCCTGCGCTAGGAGCAGAGGACGCTCAAAGCGCTTCTTGTATGCTCTGTGGTCGGAACTAATGGCCAAGCTTGCTTCTTTCCTGCAATTGCAAGCACAAGCAATCAGCACACCCTGTCACCGAATTACCCCAGGTTGAAATCGCTCACCGAATCGTCCAAGTACAGGGTGTCACTAAAAGAAAATTTACATTACACGGTCTTTTTACTGCAAAATAAACTAGGCATCGCCGAACGTCAGTCTCCGCTCAAAGGTAGCCCTAGAGGTCACAACCAGATGCCAAAGTTTCAGCTCGATCCGATAACTTAATCAAAAGTTATAAGTGATTTTCTGAAAATTTCAATGGGAAAATGAAGCCCGTTTTGCTCGTTTTCGGTTTCTGGTGCCATAGAGCCCCATGTGTTTGAAAACTCCGTCGGCCGCCATTTTCCCACTGACATTTTCATAAAATCACTTATAACTTTTGATTAAGTTATCGGATCGGGCTGAAACTTTGGCATCTGGTTGTGACCTCTAGCGCTACCTTTGGGCGGAGAATGAGCGTTCGGCGATGCCTAGTTTATTTTTGCGGTGAAAAGACCGTGTAAATTTTCTTTTGTGACACCCTGTATAACAAGTCCCCATATTACAGCCCGAGTGGAACAACCATCCAAATCACTAAAAATTAAAACAAACCACCAAATCCTTCCGAGAAAGAAATGTTTGCACTAAAACAGCTTGCAAATCAAGAAACTAATTGCAGATATTCATAACATAAAAAATGACCGCATCTCCACGTGGTGAATGATGTTGATTGGGGCGAAGCTCGGGTGGTGCTGATGATACTGACTTTGGTCATAGGTATTGCTGCTTGCTGTCGGCGTTGACGCTTTGCCGCCGCTTCCCGAGCTCTCAACTCCGGGTCCGCTTGGCGTTTTTGACGCTGTGCAGCAGCTTCTCGCGCCCTGGTCTCCGGAGCAGCTTGTTGTCTACGTAGACGCTGAGGCGCTGCATGCCGAGCTTTTCGGTCCTTTTCATTCATGGCAGTAGGAGAATGTGTGGTTTTCTTCTTTTTCTTTTTTTAAGCAGACAGATGGGATGGCATCTCAGAACCCCCTACTCTTTTTTTTCTTCTTTTTCTTTTTTTCATAATTTTTTTTCACCTTTTTTTACAATTTTTTTTTGCTCTACACGAGCACGTGAGCATGTGCTCACGTGCTCGTGAGCACGTGATCTCACGAGCAGAAGCACGAGCACCCGACGCCGGCCTACGGCGGACGGCGGACGGACATACGGACATGGCTAACCCCTAAGGAGCTTCGCCCCTAAAAGCCCAACCACCTGGGATGCCTCTGACATGCCTTATCTACATCACCCCATGTCAGCACGTACTGCTCAAGGTCACCCGTAACAAGACACGCGGGACGGGCCGACTTCAGTCTCGGCCAGATCTCTGTGTCCACCCTAGAAGCGGCTCGCCAGGCAGAGAGACCAATCAGAGTTGCGTGTGACAGAAGTGAGGCCGGTCACGACCTCTGGGACATCCGAGTCGGTCTCCGTGCAGTCAATGCAACAAGGCATACAATTGATTTGAGATTGACACATAATGTTCTTGCGTAATTACAACGAGAAGTTTGTAAACTCTAAATAACCTTCTTAGTGCAGCAGCAATACACTGCAACCAGGTAGTTGTGGCTGGTTGTCGGATGGTCCAGAGGACCTAGCGACACTGCACGTGTCCCCATGGGGGTTGGCCACCCTAGTCAGGCACATGCCGATGCAGAGAGATGCCGATCAAATTCGTGAAAAATGCGCCCACGTGGTTGGGCCTCGACACGGCCCAAATGAGAGAGACAGGCAAAACACCTTAAACCAAAGCAATGAGGCGAGGCATAGTCCAGTCTTGCTTGAACAGCCTGTGCCAGAAAAGTGCCTTACTCAGGGGGTGGGCAACCGAAGAAATTTGGACTTTCCAAGAACCCCCTGGGCCACTGCAAGGAACACACAGTCCGCCCTGGAGCAAAATCACTCACCGAATCACTTCGAGCTCGCGTTGCTCCACTTGCAGCATGCAGGCTGTCAACTCGATGTAGAGGTTGTTGGTGCGCTCGAGCTTGCGCTCATAGTGTAGCCGCATGTCTTGTGCGTGCCTCAGCTCCTCGCGCCAGCGTTGGAACAGTTCCTCCTTGCACGGGAGGCCATCCTGCTTGATGTTCTGCATGTACTCTCGGATCTCCTCCTTCCACGTGGCCTGCCGTGGGGAATGTACAGCGTCAGTCTTTGGACCCATGTCCAACCTCGGGTGTTTCCCGTGACAGCTACCGTAGTGACTCGAGTCCAGCGAAACCATTTAACTCAAAGCTCGCAAGTCTACTCTGGCACAGCATGCAGAGAACCAGTCATTTGAATTAAAGGAAGGTCATGTTTGGAACCAGGAAAGCAATCTGTACAGGGACTCCGAGCACAGTGACAACATCTTGCTTAGAAGCTCCACTCTCAGGCTGTGGCTCTCACAATGTTCAGATGTCGGCTCTCCAGCTGATCGGTGGTGGTGTTGTAAGGTACGTATCTGCATTTTGCTATATTTGTAGGTTTTCAAGGTCATGCTAGTATCTCAGAGCTGTTCTTTGTAAAGATAGGAGTAGAATTTTGGTCTTGTTAAAAATATCTGAAGAGTCACAAAAAAATAGTTTTATAAACTTTTGCACACAATAAGAGCAAGACGTTTTCGGGAGAAGGCAACAGCGGCTACCAGCTCCATCACTCCAAGTCCGATCAAGCTACAGTCTGGGTTGCGTCTTCGACCGATAGGTTTACCACACCTTTATTATGTTAACCAATTTTCCACCTGCCAACTTCTCCAGCGAGCACAGTGCGATATTTGCATGATATTGGTACTGGTTCCGAAAAACTCCTAGTGCATTCAATGGCAGAGTGCAGAGCCCCTGTTAGCCCTCCTGTTAGCCCGCTAGCTAGCCAGTCAACAAATGAAAACTCCAGCAGCCATAGGTTCAAAGACCCATTTGTCTGCAGTGCCATCATTCCTATGAACTACCACAAGGATCATGCCAGCCTAACCCATTCCCTCAAGGGGCCCTACAACATACAATTTCTTTCTATTTTGGGTGACGCATGGGAGGTACAGGATATTAAACACAAAAGCTGAGACGTGTTTCAAGCACCAAGCTTTCAGACATCATAACATTGCGTTACATGTGCATAAAAAAAATCTTTCGGCCTTTCCACTCTGGTGAAGAAGGAAGAGCAGCGGAGCTGTAGCTTCTGTTCTCGGCGGTGGCTTTCCAGGCGAGCGATCTGCTCTTCTTCCGCAAGGGAATCTGAAGCGCTCGATGCAGTGGAACTTTAGGCGATAGCGGCTTCGCGGCGGTTGCGGAACCATTCGCACTGCTGCGCACATCGCCGCTCATTACGCTCCCGCGCTTGTTCCTCCTGAGAAAGGTTGCCGCCATCTATGAACGACGGCAGCAACCAGTTGTCTGGTTGCTGCCATTGCTCATAGATGACGGTAGCTATCCAGAGTTCGGTGTCATCATTTCTAATCCGGCGGACACGATCCTGGGGAAACTAGCCCTTAACAGCTGCGCTATAAAAAGAAACCCACTAATACCTGAACTGTAAAGCAGTAATGCTTTACAGTTCACCTCTCAATGCAGCAAGAATAGCACTTCTGTGCGAGTCTCAGTGCGATTAGGCACTGTGTGACTTCAAGTAAAATACTAAGCACTCTGTGCCTAGTGGCCCAATGCCCAGGAATTATTGCACCCATCAGGCAAAATGAGCGCACGAGAGGGCAAAACTCCAAGGCCACAACAAGCCACATCACGAACCTGAGTTCGGAAATATGTGTCCTTGGGTGTGCTCAAAATTTCCACAGCCGCGAGGTCCAGGTGCATGAGAATCTGTCGAAATGACGGCCTGTTGCGTGGCTTGGCACTCCTAGAAACGAGAACAAGAGTCCCCAAAAATGATAGCTGTTTAACTGGGGAAACGGCCAGCCTTGCAACAATTCGGCCAAAGCGAAGCTACGTACCAGCATTGCTTCATGAGAAGCCGGAAGCCATCGGGGCAGGTAGTAGGTATGGGCAAATGCAGGCTGTTGCTGCCGACACCCCAGATGATTGCGTTGGAATCAACGTCTTTGCATGGCGTTTCACAGCTCAGCAGCTCCCACATGACCACCCCGTACGACCTGCATGCAACCAGGGAGAGAGCGCAGGGACGACCACCATTCAAGCATCTTTTCTTTGGAGCAGCACTGCACTTGCATGAGCTCTTGAATGGAGTGCAGTCAGTATGATCGCTTAAGCCCTCACTGGGTGGCCCTCAAATTCCCCGGCTTTTATGCATTTCTTCGGACAGCCTTAGGAAAATTTGCCATAATTGTTTTCACCCCAAGAACTAGAATAAAAAATTTCAGCTCCTCAGAAAGCGTTTACAATTTTCGCATTTATGCAGTGAATCAAGAAACTCACGTAAGCATTAAAAGTCAGTTATGAATGAAGAATACACTGTTGGTTAGGGGATGAATATTGTGTGTGTGCGTGTTGGGGGGAGAGGGGGTTTGAATGCAATGTAATGGCACAGATGGATGCAATGTCATGGACGAGAGGTATATCCTTTTCCCACTAAATTTAGCCTGGCAATGCCTCCATTGGTCATTCTATTCCAAAATTCATCGGAGGTGAACTCTTTCTTCACAGCAGTTTGGTAGGAGCCTAAGCATTAATTTTGTTCTGTTATAAAAACGGAAACATTTCAAGCACACAAAAAAAAAAAAAACATATATAGTATTTTTTTTTTTTATGTGAATTATTTTTGGCTAGGTTTTGGCGTTTTCTGAAGCCCAGATAAAAGCTCGGCTGCATGGCTCTACACTGATCGGTTACGAGTTGGGAGAGGGGGAAGAGGCCACCGCAGTAAAAAAAGTGTTTGCGCCAGGCGGGAATCGAACCCAGACTATTTAGATTATTAAACGAGTGTCTTTCCAGCATGTCACGACACATCACCACGAGTTGAGAAGCTATTTGGCGGGAAAGCCCCGCAGGGCATCCGCTCTGCGTCCGGCAGATAGCAACTTGACACCCTGTCGCACGTCTTAATGCGAAATATTCTTCGGCTAGGTGTTCAACATTTTGTGAGACCCAGATAAAAGCGTGGCTGCAAGGCTTGACACTGCTTGCTTGACGGGTGGGAGAGGAGGAGTGAGGTGCTCGACGCTGAGTGGTTAATGGGGAGGTCATCTGACCAAAGAGAGTGAGAGAGAGAATGAACTTTATTACACGACTCAAGACCGAGTCGTTTGTGACCAGAGGGGCAGGCAAGGAGAAGTAATGTAGGCGAGGAGGAGCTCCGCCACCTGTGCGCACTGAAGGAGAGGAGCTCGAGAGTATGAAAGGCTCTGGAAGATCGCCAGGTTTATCAACCCAATTAGCGGAAGTATTGCTTCATTCTAAGAACAACTAACAAGTGTACACATGGTAAGCATTAAACTATCTCAAGAAGAGCGCCGTGAACGTAGGCGTCTGGCGTCCGGAAACTCGGAGCATCGCGAAACGATTGTGATCCTGGAACGTTACACATATGCAACAGAATTGCCCAGCAATTTTGCATAAATCTTTTATTTTAGATCATACCCAGTAGGAATTACGGTAGAGCCTCGTTGATACATTTTCACATAGTGTAATACGTTTTCCCGGCTGTTATGTTCCCAAATGCCAAATGCCAATCCCCCCAAACACCGGTAGGGATGTGGGTATTAATTTCCTGTTTGTTCCATTCGTCTTCCCAGCTGTAGCACATTTTTCTGTCTCTCTCTGGCACGCACACACATGCTTCTGCCATGGTTGGTGGCTTGGTTCTCCCGGTTGGGCTAGTTTCATTTTGTGTGAAGTTCCGAATCCAGCACCATGCCACTGTGCACGGCACGCTCGCATCAAGCTTTCCCCTTTTGCACCGGTGCATACATCAAGCTTTTCCGCTTTGCACTGGAATGCTAGGAGCAGCAACTGACGCGGCGCGGCGTCTCAATTAGCCCGATGGGCTCAGAAACGTCGCTCACTCTTGTAGGTCCACATTCTTATTGGGATTATAAATCCACCTCGTTTTAAATAACAATTCTGAAAAAGAAGCTCACCTGTATCTGAACAAATAGAGTAGCTCTCTACAGCTGTGAAAGTCCACGAGAAATAAATTGCTGCATGAGAGTTGTTCGCTGTTTCATTAATTGGTCCCCCAAAAAATTATCAGTTGTTAAGTACCAAACAAATAAATAAATAAAACTTTCCCGGGTTTTATGTTTTTTTGTAGTGGCTTCCCAAACAATGTTTTAACGAGATTCTACTGTACTTTGCACAGCATTTTCACTCTGCACAAAACCTGCTGTTTATTGTTTAAGTGACAAGTATAGTTTGGTGAAATAATGGTGGTCTAAAACCATCAATAATGGCAATAATGATCTAAATGGGTTCCCTACAAGAAACTTTAGACCGTATATTCAGAAGATGCGTCGAGACCTGCATGGGATCTGACGGATGGGTAGCACCTGCGGACCTTTTTTAACAGTAGTGCCCTGGTACATGCGCTGACCTTGAACTGGTTTAAGCACACATATATAAAGTTTGCAACGTCGCCATAAGATGGAGCAACAGCCCCACTGTTTGTAGAAACTGGCTAGGAAACACCTTCTGCAAGTGCCAATAGATGGCAGTGGAGTGCACATTTCAGAGAGTCTTGGCGATAGGACGCACAGCAACAAAGCCACACTGAATTGACTGGTTATAGGAAGCAACGCCCTGACGTAACACCTAGCAACCAAAGGTCGCCGGCGGCGTCCCCTTCACCAATTTTGGCGCCATGCAGTGGGGACGGCAGGTGTATCACTGGGGGCGCGTGTTAACCCCCCCCCCGTTCACGCTGCTTCGAGGCAAAAGTCTGCGGATGGGTCATTACAAAATAATAACCCACCTTGGGCCACCCGTACACGCCACCTTGCGGCACACCCGCCAGTGGCCCAAGTGCGCCTTAGCCCCGCTGTCCCCCACTGCACTTGGTTGCTAGGCGTTACGTCACGCCGTTATTCTCTATAACCAGCCCATCCTGTGCGGCCGCCATCCTTCATGCGCACGCTAAGTGACCCGATCTGCTTGCACCAGGGTGAAGAAGGGTTTCGGGAATGTTCACCCCACAGAAAAGTGTTGAGAGGCTGCATTCACCATGCTTCGTTATATATAACCGCTGCGCAAAATGCCAACGCATTTCTTCAGGAATCAGCGTAATGGCAGCAGCGATTTCGGCCCATTTTTTTATTACAAACCAAACCAAACTACAGCTTATAGGTTTGGTGACTAACTGCACACGAGTTGGAGGCATAAGGGAAGTAAAGTAGTTTTCCGGGTTTTTCTGGCTATAGTCACTTTTTGGCCAAACTGAAATTTTCGGGGCTTCAAGGTTTTCCCCTGTTTTACTTGTCAGAAGACTCACTGTAATATGCTGCCATGAACCTGGTGCTATACCATTAAAGCAAAATGACGAAGGAAAAGAGGGACAAGAAGGCACCCACCAAATGTCCACCTTCTCCGAGCAAGGCTCGTTGCGAATCACTTCGGGAGCCATCCATGCCACAGTCCCCGCAAACGACATCTTGGTGCTGCGTTCGTTCCACTGGCGGCTTGTGCCAAAGTCCGAGATCTTCAGCACGTCATTGTAGCTGATGAGAATGCTGCAAACCAAAATGGCAATGCTGCATTTTTGTACCCAAGCAATGCCACAGTTGCCATTCTCTCCCCCAAAAAAATCCAGACTGGACTCACTGAATATCAAGACTTTAAAACCTTTCCTCTCACTTGACACCAGCTTGATGCTTAGGCCAGATGGCCTAAGCATCAAACTGGTGTTGAAATTACATTGCCACATTCAGCATCTTTGCACAGGACCACACGTATCTTTGCAAGTCTCAATGTATAGAGTGGCACAAGCAGACCTTCCGCTGTAAAACAAGCCAGAAAAATCGTTATCTGCATATAGAAAGCTCAAACTTTCACCAAATATGCACTGAGCAAGTCAGTCTTACCGTGTAAAATTTTAAGGCGTAGCTCTCTTCCTGTAAAAGCATGAGAGCAAAACACTTGCCAAAGTCAAGGTTGGGTGCGTTCACAGACAATCGAGTCTGCTGCACCTATCGGGAACTGGCGCCACAAGTACATAGCATCGCTGCATCGGTCATCTGCTAACGCACCCAACCTTGACTTTGGCAAGTTTTTTGCTCTAATTATTTAAGAGAAGTAAACAACGTCTTGAAATTTCACACAGTAAAACTGACCTGCTCAGCGCACATTCAATGAAAGTTTGAGCTTTCTATGTGCAGGCGCCGATTTTTCCGGCTTGTTTCACAGTGGAGGTTCTACTTGTGCCACCCTATACATGGATTTGAAAAGCTGAAAGAGCAATTAAGTCGGAGGACAGACGGTTCTGCTCCAAGGCTTGTGGCAAAGTTGTCACGACAGGTACTAATCGGGCCCCAGTTTCCTTTTCCTGCCGACACCAGAAAGCCGTGGTCCTCAAAGACTCAGCGAGTCCAGTTCGAGCCTGTGCAGATGCCCACTCACTTTGGTGACTTGAGATCCCTGTGAATGATGTTCCTTGAATGCAGGTAGTTCATGCCAGAGGCAATGTGCTTGCTCCATTCCACTACAGTTGCTGGCGGAATGACGCGACCGTTTTCAGGGCATCATATAGCTGCCCGTATGGGCAGTATTCCATCACAATGCAGTAGCTTGGAGGCTGCGTGCATACACCCCTGTGCACAGACCAAATATGAACGGTTAGTCACCAAACCTATAAAGTGCAGATGAAGAATACACAATGAAAAAAAAAAAAATCAGGTTCGACATGCTCAAAATTAAATTAGAAAAAACCTCCCTTGCAAATGGCCAAAAATTTTAATTCAACCAAGAAATGTCCTTGAGCAAAGTCTGTTTGCTCACAGCCCCATGAGGCTTGTCACATAATATTTCAAGACACAAAGTCCATGCAAGGTATGATTACCCAAAAGAAAAATTATGCTTTTAACCTTGGAAATGCATATGCTTAGTGGTGGCAACCACCAACTATTCTTACATCAATAAAGAAATTGAAACACACAAAGATGACAAACAAAAACACTGCACGAGTAGCCAATTTTATTTGTGGTCAGAGAATTTATTAGGTAGAGGGCAATGCACTTACAGAAGACAATGACTTCAGTGAGAGTGATCTATCAACAGTCAATCACATCTCTGTCAGACGACTAAAGGCTCATTACTACAACTTTTGCAGTTCGTTGGGAGGCAAGCCACAACAGTTTTGTTACACAGGAATATTTGGCACACAAAAAAATATTGTGGGCACTTATATGTTCTCTAGTTTAAACCAACTGACACAGCTGTGGATGAAACTTGTGCACCCCAAATTTTGGTTTTAATTTGCTCCTCCATTTCCTTGTTAATTAAAAAAAAATTGATATGAGTGTTTGAATTAGAATTAAAACTCCCCACCTATAGTAAAATTTGGTTAGTCCCTTATCTCCTCTACATGCTAACCATGCCGCCGTGAAATGGGTGGCTAACCTTTTCCAAGGAAGTCGCTGTCTAGTAACTGGCACCCAGGTGACCCACCTTTCAGGCATTGGCCATTTATAGAGCATGCATATACACTTTCCTCCTACTTCCTTAGAGAGTGATTTTCTTTCCAGCCAAGATGTTAAGACAGTGCTGATATCCGGTGTCCAGATTCACCCAATCACCAATGTCTACTGATCATCTTGGTGTTTATAATCAGTAATCTTTCAGCTGTGAGCTAGGTATATCAAGTTCCACCTCAATCTGATCTTACATTTGCACCATTTGTACCACTCCCCTCTGGTAGATACCATGTTTTGAAATGAATCAACTTATGGTATTTTCTACTGCAGCAGAAACATTGGAGGCACAAGCTGTGCCATTAGCTTTTGTCGTTTAGACAAGAAAGCCTCTCACCAAATGGCAGTATGATTCATGCATACATGTGAAAGAGGTTCTATATTTAACTACAAAAACTCAAATTCCCTTCATTTGACCTGTCAAAACTATTTTTCAATTTGATGTGCCACATAGTCATAAATGCGCTTGTGTACTGGCACGGTCAGTGCAAGACGGAAATCTGAAAAGAAGTGTGACACTACATCTATAGATCTTGGCACCTTCGTGCCTTCCATGAGCCGTTCTCAGACAATTACCAGTATGTCTGCAGCTCACCTTTTGCACCTGTTGTTGTCTCGCCTGTGTGCTTGAGTAGCTATATAATTCGTCTTTGTGACTGCTTTTCAAGTAATCTATGGGTGTGCGATAGTTTTATGGCATTGCCTGACTCATGGCGGTAAGTGAACAATGCTGTCCTTACGAGCGGCAAGGTGTGCAAATGCTTGTGCACTCTAAGCACTTATCAAGCTACACAAGCGCAACTTTCACTTCCTTATGTGCTTACCCACACGTGCAGCACGCACGGGGCAGCCCAAAACTTTGCAATTGATGTCCCGTCCAGGGGTCGTGTTTCATTGATTCTTACACTCAGTAATATTTGCAAGTCAAATAGTTGTCATACATGAATTTGCCAAATAAAATAAACTAAAATTCACCTAAAAGTTTTTTTTAAAAACCTTTTCAGTTTTTTTTTCGTTTTTTTTTTCTTCTTAATTATGCCTTTACAAAAGCAAAGATACGCTGAATTAATCAAGGTAGTCGACTTAATGGCTAATCTCAAATTGGTGAAATAATAGTGTAGCTCATTTTTCACTGCTGCTATCTATATGACCGCAATTTCTTGCACGTACCTGAAGGCCACAATGTTGGGGTGATTCAACTTGCGAAGGTGCTTGATGTCCGTTTCACTCTTGTCAGTGACCTTCTTTACGGCAACGCATTCGTCCCCGAGCTGGCCTAGAAAGACGACGCCTTGTGCCCCGCTGCCCACGAACTTGAAGTTGTTGATGCTCTCAAAGGAATCTCCCAGCTATCTCCTGAAAAAACCAGAAGAAACTGAGAAACCACTTTGCTTTGGCATAGTGGTTTCCGGATTCAGTCAATTCGGGTCTGCCAAATTGACTGAATCTGCCCTAAGACCTTAAAGCCTAACAGTCATTTTATGTGATTTTATTTGTATGCAGATATTTAGTAGACCATAATATATCAGTTTATAAGGAAAAAGAAAAGGTCCTATTTTGAATTTTTACTCGATAATGATTATTACCAATTATTACCACTCAAGGGTGAAACTGGTGTTTAACTAGAGATAAAAGACCTAACATTGACAGCAATAAAAATGCAACCCAATGCTTTTTACGCTGAGAAGAACGTGCCGAGGGTAGGACAAAAACGGGTGCACTTTGGTCCGTATCGGCCCAACAATCATACAACCCACTGGTCTTCCCGACAGGGCAATTCACGAATGTTGGGGAGTAACCACCACAAATCAGTCGGCATTTAGTATGTACATGACAGCCAGAACGTACTGTCCCTCCAAGCCCACGGGCACGGTGTAAGATATATATATATATATATAGGTGTATCCACTCGCGCGCGTCGCAGCTGCTAGATAAAGTCCTCTCCTCACATTGGTTGCAAGCGGCGCCACCAGATGACTCGATAAGCAGGTAGTAGTAGACGCCTGTCGCGGGTATGGTTTCCCCATTCTTCTCCAAGGGAGACATGCTTGTTTTAATGTCATGTTGTGGATGTTTCACGTCATGTAGAACTTGGCACCAGCACTATGCGTGTTGCTTAGACACAGCTTAGTCATTGACCCTAGCTTCGTGCTTTAACGGCGGCAAGAGCAGTTTTATGAATGCATTGAAGCCGAAAGATCTCTTGCGCGCTGTTCAAGCCAGGGTCCATCGAGGTCAGGGCACACTCACCAAGCAGAGCACATGCACACATGGCCATGGCAATGAGACACTTCTTTTCCCCTTATTTTTCGTTTCCATAGTTGCATAGTCTGGTCGGCAGAGGTGCTATCGGCATAGGCTACTCGGGTGTGCACCAATGGGACTTTATCTGGTCGATCGCATTGCTGTGTTTGCCGTGCTGCGTGTCCACACCTATATATATACCTTACGCCGTGGCCATGGGTAACCACACAATCCCACAGACGCTCCAAAGCACGATCGCGAGAGGTCGACTGCTTTACCCTGTCCCTTGCGCTCGTCGGCACTGGCTGTGTTGAGGATGCTCCAGACGGGACGGAGGCAGCCCAGAAGTCCGTCGAACCACCCTCCTTGACTGGCCCGCGTGGCGCCCTCCCGGTACGCCACCTCAAACTCTTTGGCCGAATGCGGCCGGCGGTCCGTGAGCGACTGGTCGCTGGGCGACCGCACCGGCGGCAGGCTCACCACCCCCAGGGGAACGCCGCACGCCGTCACGGGGCTTTGCTGCTCTGTGCTTAGCTGGTTCAGCTCCTCATGGATGCACAGCATGCTGCACGGTCCACCGTTTTGAGAATTACACCACTTTGAAATTGCTGGGTAGGAACCGAGGCGTCGGTAAGAACATGCGCACTACGCGACCTCAGGCAACAAAGCTAGATCCTGCGAGCTACATTGAGCTGCCCCCTCCCTCCCTTCCTCCCCCTCCTCCCCCCACCCCGAGTTTGTACAAAGAAGCCTCTTTTCCTCCCTTTCCAATCAGAGGAAAGAAAGGAAAAGATGACTAAATACTCTCGAAACCATTTCAACAGGTGGCAGCAGTTATTTCGAAAATCATGGGTTGGAGGGCACCCCCTCGGAGACAAAGAGAACCAGATGGAATGTAGGCTACAGCAACAAAATACACATTACCGCTAAGCTGACAGGGTGGTGGAAACTACATGCTTGTCAACCCAGTCAACCATTGGTTTTGCACCTTGTGATTACACTCTACGCGTATATTCCTGTGCAGAAGCAAAATCTAGCAGCAAAAGGCAGGCGAGCGAATGGAACAGCGAGCACATAGCTTCCACCGTCCTGTCAGCTTGGCGTCGAACAGGGTAGAGCACTGCACGGGCCTACTTTTAAGGCCCGGCCCGCTGACTCTCAGTCGTCCCCGACCCGGGCCTGGCCTGATGAGATGCCCACCTGATCAGGCCCAAGCCCAGCCTGACTGGAGGTGCCTCGACTGTGGGAGATGAAGCACATCTTGGCCCAGCGAGAGACCGTGGTGTGCCTTATCTCCTGAATCCCAAGCTGGGAAAGTGTCAGCAGTGTTGCCGCACTGCCACTTCGAATTTTCCCTCGTCCGAGCGGCGAAAATTCCCTTTTTTCCCCACAACACCATTTTAGTGACAGAAGTCGTTTTTAAGATACGCATGATGCCAAGTATATTCAAATACAGCAACACCTCACCTATGTTTTTGCTTTGTCGAAGTTTGCATCGCATAAATTATGAAATGTAGAAGTTGACATTCGGCATCTTGGTCTCCCCTCCCCTTCTTTCCCGCACGCTACATTGGTTGAATGAACCAGGGGAACTAAATGAAGGCAAGCGGGCCATTAACTAAACTAAAATCGCCTGCTCGTTTTCGTGATGTGAAAGGAAACCCCACCCACTGTGCAATCCAAGATCTATCGCACTGACAGAGGACATGGGTGCGTAGCTAGCGGTGAGGAAAGCGCGTCGAACTGGCAGTACTGGTACCGAAAGGCGTGCAGCACGCACATGATGTAAGTCGTGATGAATTAGTTTGGCTCTTCAAAAACAGCAAACTGTCTGAGTAGCTAGTGCTACTTCCTTCTCTTGTTCGATGTATATAAAAAAATTACGAAATTTCGGTTTAGTTTTAAAAAAATATTTATTTCCCACGTTTCACATGTGTTTAAATTCTGGTTTCCCTTTTTCCCTAGCTGTCATGCTTTTTCCCACAATATGGGAAATTTCCCACGATTCGGCAACACTGAGTGTCAGTGCACTCGATAGGCTCAGGAACAAAACTGCTGCTGCTTCGTTCCCAGCCCGGGCTGGGCCCGAAAACAATGCGTGATAGCCGGCCAGCGAACCGAGCCCGGGCTTTCAGGTTGGCCCGGGCCCGTGCAGGGCTCTAGAACAAAGTATTTGCCTTTTGTTTGGCAACAAACTCAGTGGCATTATCTATTGAGTAGCCTTGGTACACCCCTGGTCCGCGTATATTTGCTAATAATTTGACGCAGTATTCTTTCACGATAAGAGTGAATTACATCCGACGATGCTTATCGTACAAATTATCAGGGAGGGCCAGGTGCAACAACTAACAGGCATCAACTTTTTTTTCAGTTAGGAGAAAATATAGTTGTAGAACTACCTTATTTGTCAATCTAAGAAACGTTGGTACTTCATGTTGAGGCAACTTTTCTGAAGATAAAATCTGCCTCTTTCTTTTTGTACTCTGCCAAACTCGACGCACGCCACTTGCATGCTATTTGTAAATGTTTGTTTTCCAGATTGGAAACAAAACTATGAGTGTATTGTTTCACCACAAATGAGGCTCACCCTTAGAAAACCATATTTCCTGATGTATAAAGCGCACGACTGCGTAATATGCACCACAAATATTTTTGTTTATTGTAGACCAAAAAAAAATTTGTCTAGCAGTTTATGGGTGATGGACATGACTATGGTTGACGATTGGGCTAGTTGGTAGGTCATTATTAAAAACGAGCAGCACCGAAGACATAAACAGAAAAGAGGAGACGAACAAGCAGCACCGAAGCAGCACCGAAGACATAAACAGAAAAGAGGAGACGGCAATGAAGCGAGTTTACCTCCTCTTCTCCGCGTCTTTGGCACCAGACATGAGATATATGTAGGGTTCCATGTTTTCGGATAAATCCAATAAAATCCGGAACACACTCGCAGGTAAAACTTTCGTCAATTCAGATTTATACAAAAAAAATAGGGTCGGTCCGGAGGAGAGCCCCAATAACAGCTTCTTATTAAATCTCGGAAATGGTGACAACAGGGGGTTTACTGTATATCTCATCAAGGTTTGTCCAGGACAACTGGTTATTGCACTTCTGGGTCACGGCAAAAGACACTGTTCCGGTTTCCAGTTTGGACCATACTACTTGTACATCTTAAAGGAAGAGGAGTCGTGTTTTAAAGTGATAGCTTTATGAGCGACACTTTGCAAAGATTTCATCCTCGCTGCCTGTCGTCGCCGCACGCGCAAAAAATGGAAAAACTTTTTTTCTTCCCCTTTTTTCCGCGAGGAGAGGGAAGTTGGGACTCCCCGTTTACCGTTTGTGCCGCACAAAGCGAATGAAGACAAGCGAAGAGAGGAGCCCTGGCGTCCCGCCAGGAATTGCGCTACGGAGGGCGAATCATTGTGTCGTCTGCTTGAAAGACTTGTTTTCAAACATTGTGTCGTCTGCTTGAAAGACTTGTTTTCAAACATTACTCGCGTTATTCGAAGTCCCACTTTAGCAATATCCAGTTGCTACACATAATGTTGGATGGTTTTCGAAAACTTTTACCGCGCTTACCCACTTGCTTTACGGATTGGTGGCAGTCGTCAGTGGCATACACGACGCCAACCATGACGGCTATGAGTATTGAACACGTCGCACCTCCATTCTCAGGTACATGACGGCACCTTTCCACCCCATTGCATGACCGTGCTACAGCTGTCACTTTCATTTCTTCACACATTGGGGCAAAAAATACTGCTTTTTTACTTTCTTGTGGCTCGTACGTTTTGGGTTGTCTTTGCTCAAAGAATGTTTTCTCCTCTTTCTCTGCCGAACAAAAACAGGCTTTCACGGGACGATTGATGTCCCTGCATTCTTTACTTTTTTTAGGGACAGCATTTTTATAACAGGGAAAAATATGAACCCAGAGGGGCAGAGCAGCGGGAGCTCTTATGCTTCCTAGCGACTGTGTTTAGTGGCTTTGAAGTATTGACATTCATTCAAGCAACACCTATTATTTCAAGTTTTGTCGTGGGACAGTTACCTCTTCCGATGGCAAGGGCATCAATGCCAAATCTAGCTGAAGAGGTGTCATTTGATGCAGGTGAATTTAGGGTATGTTTGTGTTTGACTTATTTATTTTTATTTTAAATTTCGGAAAATTGGGAACGCAACAAAATTAAACTCCGAACCTCCGAAAATTGGGAATCTAGCAAAACTAAGCTCCGATAAACTCTGAACTTTAGGCAAAACATAAACTCCAAAAACACCCACCGAATCTAATGGAAAATATACTTTGAAAACATAAATATAATACAAAAAGGTTTGTGCATACATTCTTTTTTTAGCTTAAAGGTACACTTAAGTGCTTTATGTAGAAGCTTGCTTTTGATGGCATAATGATTGTTGGGCTTCAGTCAATAAAAATGACCAGTTCTCGATGGCAAGGTGTCCTAGTCAACTCTCAGCAATAGAAATGCGCAAGGGCACTATTTTCTCTTGGGAGAACCATCCTCGGGTCCCCACCACCACCTCCATAAAATTTGACCAATGAAAATAGTTAATTGCGTGGAGATTGCAAACCTTACTATTATTGCTCTGTTTAGACGCGTTGTGGATTATATTTTGACAAAAACGTCAAATCTTTGGGTGTAGGAGTATTGCAATTATTGTTTAAAAATTCTGTACGACAGCGCCCCCTGGTGTCTGCTCCAAGGCACAGAAAGAGGGCGGTGCCACAATCTTCGATTAGATTTTTGATAGAGGAATCGGCCAAATACGAGTATGATTTCGAGTTTCTTAGGATGCTCAAGGCCCATAGATTGAGTTATCACCATTAATAGACAATCTCAGAATCCACTCAAGTGCCCGTTTAAAAGTGGGCTTTGATTGACTGACATGAGTGTGTGTCATATAGGGCACATTTGTTCAAATGGGTGACAAAAATGAACAATGCTAGGAACTCATTTCCATTCAATTTGTTTTCATGCACAGTGCACATACACCTGAGCATACATTCACTGAAGTGTACCAAGCAAGCAACAATGCCCAGTTACCTTGAGGGCCCTTGCCCAGGTTAGTACGCCTCTGAAGAACCAACAGGCTACCACAAAATGCTTCGGCGGGTTTTCGAGACCGAAGTTTTAGGACCACTACAAAATATGAGAGGCCCGTACGGAAGCAGAAGTGTACAGCACACAGCTCTGGTGTCACAAGAACTAGACAACAACTCATCTCAAATACTTGCACGTAAACTACAAACTACTTCATTCAAGTGAATGTAAAGAAGCGTGTGCCATAAGGGGACAAAGTGCCTAAAAGAATACTAACCCTTTCCCAAATACATCTTCCTTATCAGTGCTGCAAGAAAAATTAAAGAAAAAAACGAAGAGAGTCAGATTACTCAGTGCAACCAGGTTAGCACAAGACACAGAGAAGCCCTTTTATTACACAGCAAATGACACACGACTGAGCACAAGCAAATTTATAGTAAGCTTTTTCTTCGAAGGTCACTACGTACAAGGATCACAAACTCACCACAATTTTTGCTAGCAATAAAAACTACCAGCGGAGAAGCCGAATCTCCTAGCAAAATGTCGGCCGCTGTTCCGAGGCCTCACAGGAAGTTTCTTTTCCATGTTATTCCTACCAGCTTGTGCTGCACTTGTGCCTTGTTATGGTTATTAAGAGTGCCAGCACTTTATTCTGAACGTTTAGGTGTCAGCTACCTCAATCCATCAAACAGCCCAAGTTCAACATAAAGCACCATACACGAAAGCTGTCACCTGGCCCACCATCAGATAAGATTAATGCAACAACAGCCTCGTTTAAGCTTAGTGATACAAAGCACCAGGCAGTGACAAATTAGGTGACCAATGAAAGTTATTCACTAGAGCTGCCCAACATGACTTGGGGCTATTGGAAGGTTCACACATGGCACAGAAGGTACAAAACTCTTTTCACGGATGGATATGTAAGCAAGTCCAACAGATAGGAGACTCTATTCTATCCAGGGGCGGATCCAGAACTCCTTTTTGGGGGGGGGGGGCGGAAAATTTTTAAGGACACTATTCTCCCATGCTTTCTTGTGCACCGGCGGGTCCACCCATGTCAAATTGCGCTTCGAGAAGGGGGAGGGGGGGGGGGTCGACTTCGTTCGGGGGGCGGCCGCCCCGTCGTCCCCCCTTGGATCCGCCACTGACTCTATCCCTCCACGCATGCTGGGTGCACTTATTCTTTGTGTTACTACAGGCAATGGAAAGCCATAGCAAACCAGTCTTATCGACTTTCATGAACTGTGACGGCACTACTCTGCATTTGTGACATTACACTAGGCTGTAAGATGCACAGTAGAAATGTGGAAAAAAAAAACTGCCAAAAACACAAATCATTGTACAATGTAGTAGACGACACCCCTGTACTGATAGATATTTTAAAACAAATATAACTGAAGCTACACTCCGCTCCACCTTAAATTAGGAGCGGAGGATGAGCTCCTAATTGCACAAGTGCCAAAGGGATCTATGAGTGTCCACCCCTAGCGTTGATCCTCATACCATATCAAAAGGCAAAATAGAGTATGAATTATAAATGGCACAAAAGACTGCCAAAGAAGGCTTCAGCACTTTCATTTAACCGTTCTACCGCTGTCACCGGGTCATTTCAAACGGCACCAAGTCAAAGGTGGTTCAGGCTTTCACCATACAGATGCTCCTCTCAACTTGCTATAAACAAACTCGTAGCTTTGATGTCACTCTGCGGCAGGGGCGATTTCCCGGCGTTTCATCCCACAGCGTTTCGCTCAAAGTGTGGGCACGCGCCTTTTTGTTAATTAGCGCTCCCGCACACGTGCACCGCCCACAATTATCACGTGACCACATGCTTGCTTATCCACAATGAGCAAGGCACGCAGAACAGCTCTTCACCAGCTCCCACTAATCTACCCAAAATGAAGTCAAAAGAACTCAGAAAAGGATGTGGGATTTGTACTGGAACACAAAAACATTGCATTCCACACAACACTGCGTGGGGTCTCGCAAGGAGATATGGGTCGGTCCATCCTGAAGCATGCGCTCGCAGTGTTTACCTGCCCCCTAGGTCCTCCTTGTCGGTGCTGAGCGGAGGACAATGAGGCATGGGCTGCAGCTCCTGCCCGGGCTGGTCGGCCTCAGTCCCCCCGGACATGGTTGCCGAAATGGTCACGTCCTACCAGGGACGAGCGAGCTCATCTCCTGCGATAGAAATACAAATACCGTCACAAATTGCTCCCGTCCACCTCGAAAGAGGCACACAATGATCTGTTCTCTTTCACTTAATGTTGCTCGGAGTGAATGCCTTGACGCTCATAACCTACGAAGTGCACATCAGTTTGCCCCTCACCGATTAGCAGTCGCGGAAACAACTGGAGAAAAACAAGCAGTGTTCACTTCCCCAACTCGCAGCCAGAACAAGCGGCCATGTGATCTTTATAGTGCTAAGGTTTGTCACAGCCACAATGTTGGAGATGCACCAGCAAAGTGCTGCGCTTCGGACATTGTTGGAGTTAGGCTATTTCCATCGGCACAGCAATTAGGCACGAGCTTTAACCCAAACGTTTGTCAATGGATTGATTGACCTGCACCCAAGTTGGGTGTTTAAGCAGTGCTGGAGTCCAATCCATAAGCCGCATTCAACTGTCGTTATCCTGGGGAGAAACCCACAATTATGTCAACAAAGTGATTCCACAACTACAAAAAAGTAAGCTTTGCGTGGGAGATATGAAAAGAAAGTTTGCTCCAATCTTAAAAGTATGAGGTAAAGAAGCTTCTAGCTCAATGGTATTGCATGTGAGTACACCTGTCGCATTTGTGTCAGTATGCTCGTGTAAAGTGCGTAACACTGAAGGCCAATATTGTTTCTTTAACTGAGAAGCCTCGTTGCAGCTGGCTTGGTAATGCCGACAATGTTTAGCCTGGAGCCGATGACACGGCAGGCTTCTTACAAAAAGGCTTGCTGCTTACATGAGAAAAAATCATGCGAAGTGGGTGTCTTGCACGTGCCAAAACCAGTTAGAAAACCTGCCAGAAATCTCAGACGATCCAACCAGACTGTCAAATAATTTCATAGGAACAAAGATAGAAACACAATACAAACTATGAAGGCTGACTGAATACATCAAGATAGGATGATGCAAGACAGACTGCAAATGCCTTGTTCCGATGTGTTCATTATTTCTTCGTTGAAATTCTTTGCCAGTGACATCTTTAGATTTTATTTGTTTATAAGACTACTTTGGGCTCAGACCTGTTGTGATAACATATAATTAAAATGGCACCGCCCCGCCAACGTCCTCGCATTTTGAACGGAACAAGAGAGCAGGTACACTGTCGTTCCCGTTCCTCTATTCACGCAGGAATGAACTAAGCTCAACATGCCTCTAAGAAACAGACAGTTAATTTGGCAGCTGTTGCTTTCCTGACGATTTTTATTACAACACTCTGAACAAATACTTGTATTTAAACGGTGATAATTTTTTGAAGGCAAGAATCCCGAGCTCTTAGCTTTATTGGCAGTTGCTCGTGCTGACTGAGAGTTTGCGTAGCCGAGATGCATCCTTCACCGAATACATCGTGCTTGCAGCCTAGTCGCGGAATCGGTAGTACATTGCATAAAGTGGGGAAGCAAAAGATAATGCGAAACAAAGGGCAAATGACCACAGATAAGTATAAACTATGTGAATACGTTAAAAGAGCTGGGCTACATTCCGAGCGAAAATGAATCGGTGAGATAAGATCACTATGGCGCATGCCATTTCTAGTGCTCGAGACATAGGAACCGGGACTCGTAGCCGGTTGCCTGCGGGCCGCGTCCCAGCGCATTGCAGGCCACATGCGGCCTGCGGGCTGCGTGTTTGAGACCCCTTATCTAGAAACTGTTGTTAACCATTTTCAAAGGTCTTATACATACTACTGAACATACAACATTACATTATTCACCTAAGAAAAAGGCCATGAAGTTCCAAGAAATGTTGCTTGCTTTGCAAAGAAAAAAAGAGGAACCAAACAAACGCAACAAAACTCCTCAAGCAAACAGATACCCCCAATTCCTTTCTCGTCTGTCAGACAGACGACTGGTCATGTTACAGGTATTCAGCTTGAGGAAATTATGCTGTGCTTTGCATTTGTGTTAAACTTTTCCTTCAATCTTACATTGAGGGGGACATATTTTCTTAGGGATGGCAATACTTATCTGGCTGCAAACAGTGAAACTACTCGACATCTGTTTATTTCACTGCAAAAACTCTCTAGCTCAACAACCTACAGACTTTTTCACCCTCTGCCATATGGGTGCTGCCATCTTGGAATCACGTGACGAAGCTGCCATAAGGTGGCTTTAGCTCGTTGCTTCGTTCTTCCCTCCAGGCCTTGGCGAAGGCGTTGAATTCGTGTTTATCATCGTGTTTCGAAGCGCTTTTTGTTTTGCTCTGTGAAGTGTCGTCTGATACTGGTCGTTACTACCTAATTGCATGCCATCATTATGTTCATCACTTCTGCACTTGGTTTTATAAGACATTTTGACTATTTGCACAGTCTGCGTACCGGAGACGTGTAGGAGCCTAGAGGAGGCACGTGAAACAGCGTTAGCACTGGTGCACATTGAGTATGTAGACGTCACTAAGACATCACAATGGTCGAGAGGCCAATTGCTTATGTCGGCGCGAAGGTTTACCTCAATGATAGTGACAGAACATTCGCGACAGAAGGGCAAGGCATTTATGATTGTGCATTTAGAATTTAAAAGGTGGCAAATATAATCAATGTAAGGAGTCACAATGTGTGTTTCTCGAAAGCATCATACTCTGCCTTCATAATCGAATAGAAAGCAGTTGCTTTTGATTATATGGCAGAATTGTTTTTGCAGTACAGACATTTGTTCGATCGGTTTATTTAATAATTAAGAAAAACGATGCATTGTGTTCGGTCCCATGTCTGAAGTAAAGTCACTCAAGTGTCTTCACTATTTTATGAAGATCTCTAATTGGAATTAATTTATTTAAACACAAAAGGTAGGGCTCCCCAGGTGAAAATTGTGTCCCAGTCAGCTTGTCAGCGCCTGAAGTATGCAATATGTGACGCCAAAAGAAACTGTCTGCATAGAAATCACCCTGAGTCCAACGTTGTTGATGTTAGATTTACTTCCAGCGGCTGGCTTGACATGAATGAAAGTAAAAAGTGCATCTGTTCAAGCTAATAAAAATCTGTCTACACAGGTCCATGAAGTGGTGCCTGGCATTTGACTTGAGCTAAAACTTGCCGGAGGTCATTTCTCTTGAACCTTTTAATTTCATTTTATGGAAGACTTCATGAGGGGTCTGTCACCTCTCATATCCGGAATATGCCGTAAGGAAATATAACAAATTATTGATTTCCTAAGGCCTATATTGTCAAATGCTGCTAATGAATACCTAAGCAGGGCCAATATTTGAAAGAATTTCCTACTCTGTCTAGGATGGGCCATCAAAACATCTCTCGAGTACTTAATTTCTTTAAAGAAAACAGGTGAAGACAATAATGCTTTTTCTTTTACTGGATCATTACTGGGGAGCTTTGAATCGGCGATGTTCAGAGAACGGTGGTGTCCTTGAAAATCAAACAGTGAACACTAAACTTGTGAGTTGATCTGTTCTTCGTGATTCAGCATCTCATTACAAAATGGAAGCAAATCAGATTGCCGATCTGCTTTTTCACTATGCCTTCGTACATTAGTCTCTTCATTAGTTTATTTTTATGGAAATTAGTGTCAACCGATACGGCCAGTGTGGCTATAGATAAGGGTAATCCTCCTCCTGCATCAGTTATGTTGTTTCACCGCAGAACCTGGCCGAACAACAAACATGACCAGACGAAAGTCGTCGTAAAAAATGTTAACAATTTAGGTTCAGTAACTACTTAGTAGTTTTCAAAGTGGCCCAGTACCATTGAATTGTTGGTTGTGTACCCCAAGGGACAGATTTGTGTCACAAAATTAAGTGAAAACGACATACCACACCAACACAGCCGCA
Source organism: Ixodes ricinus (assembly GCA_037355805.1). NCBI lineage: Eukaryota > Metazoa > Arthropoda > Arachnida > Ixodida > Ixodidae > Ixodes > Ixodes ricinus. The sequence continues at coordinate 148,153 of JAZHYW010043958.1, read as the reverse complement.
AGCACGCTGAAAACAAAACCAGCCAAGTTGAACCCACCTTATGGCACCGAATACATCAGCACTGAGATAAAAAGGTCTATGGCGCAAGAGAACACAAACATAAAAGCTCTGATCAAGGTTTTAACAACCCCCTGTTAGAATATGCTTCCATTTCAACCAGAAGCACAGTGAGACTGTTTTAAATCGAATTGAAAGATCCATTATTCACTAAACCGTATACATGGCAAAACACTGTCCCAGTACAAGATATGTGTCTACATCGAAAGAACAGCAAAAAGATATTCCGCTACAGAGAATGTAGCAGCTGCTGTGAACAGGAAAAGGGTTGAAAACATCACAGACAAGATTAATATAATAGACGGGAAATACCAGAGAGGCAATAAATTGGGGAAGAATTTATGTGTCAAACCAACGAAGGGCATCCTATTACAAAATATAACCACTAGAGACGAAAAATTTAAATAAATAAAATAGAGATACACAATACACGAGTATTCCCATCCTATAAAGCCAATGTATCATGATTATATAGACAAAAATAGAGTGAAACCAAGTTCAATGAATCAAGAGTTATTCAATTAAAATCCATTCGAAAAAAATGAAATGTGGAAAAGATCAATGCGCAGAAATTGCACCTAAGAACAAACACATGGTCCTACATATCTGACTATTTCCAATAAAAATGATCGATATATATTTTGTCGAAAGAAAGCAATATATTAGATGAGAGGCAGAATGATGGTCTCGATTCACTGTGCCTCTAATCTATTAGCCGCAATTTCCAATGACTATGCAATATTGTTAATGCACTGCAAACCACTGAGTAAAGGTGTAACTGCATGGTATACCAAAGGGCAAACTGCCTTCAATGAAATCGGGTTACGTATTTACTTACTTTCTGCTGTGTGTGTGTATGTGTGTGTGCTTGGGGGGTGGGGGGGGGGATACCTGCATAGGTCGACCAATGGAGTACAATATGTTTGACACGATCGGCATGAGAAATTCCCGGCTTCACCCCGCGCAATTTAGGTAGTTAGCTCGAACGCAACCAGAGGCGGGTTATGACGCACATGACCAAGCCACAAAACCGGGGGTGCCTCGCGGGAGATGCAAGTCCACAGCGAGAGTGATCCACAGTCGAAACTGCCACTAACCCCGACCCGAACGGCCGCGAATACCGCGATCGGCGTCGGAACAACAATATACTACAGGGGCGACTTCATTGAAAAGCTAGCCGCGAGGGTTCAAGAGCGTCTGAGAAAGGGATAGCGCGTGCGTACGCACGTATGCACCACAACCAACGCGGCAGACGCCGCAGAATTCGGCATGACAGCTGTTCGAAGGAAATCAACCACCCTTGTGCCGACAAGCATTCCAGGCCCCTACAGCCAGCTAAATCGCACAAACGAGGAGAATCGCCACAAAAGGACTTCGGGCGATAACCTTTTTTTTTCTCTTTTTTTTTTCTTCATCATTACGACTATTATCACATCAACATGCCAAACGTCACGGACTTTTTTAGTATTTTTTTTAATTATATTTTCGTAAGCCGCAGATTGGTTGCCTTGCATATCGTTCGGTTCGGATTAAGTAGAGCCGCTGAAAACGAACAGGTAGGTTCCTACCAGGAATGCGCCGTGGCTTCCTGCTGTTGCGATCAAAACAAATGCCTACGCCATTCGGAGAAAGCAGCGGCGGCGGGCAGAGGCGACCGACTGCCCGAGTGAAGCGAGTTAAATGCCGCGACGAGATCGCGAGCAGGGACGTCCCATCTCGGCAGTTCGGCTCCGGTTTTGCGCGAGACCGGCACCGCAAAGCAAAGCGTCGCTGGAAGAAGCGAAAAATGCCATACCTCCATCCACAAGAGACGCCGTCGCAGCGCGAACACTCCGAACGCTCCGAACGCCGCACCGACAGGGCGGCAGAGGGCGCCAGTGCGGCATTCTGCGTTTCTGTTACGTCACCATTCCACGCTCTTCTCCTCGAGAGCTCGCGATTATCCTCCATCACGAACGGAACGAACGTCGCCGAAGCGAACTGGGAGCGCGGTCAATCTTTTTGAGACGCGTATGGCTTGTCAGATTTCATGGTATTTTGCTGTTACTGAAATTCTTCGTTTGTGCCTTCTCGCTTACTTCGGATGGTAATAGCTTTTTTTTTTTTTTTTTTTCGCATGTTTAATATAATTTCTTTGCACTCAATCTCCAAAGCCTCGCTTGTTTGTGTTTCTTAGTTGTTTTTTTTTTTCGTTATCGTTTCGTGGATTTGCTTGACACCAAGTTTCTGAGAGAAATAACAAGACATGCAGGCGAGCTGGCGCACTGGTGTTCAAGATGTTGACGTTTCTGACGTGGTTTCGTTTTATTTCGATTGCGTCTGGCCTATATTTAGCCTACCTCGTAGACTTTTGTGTCCTTGTCTTATCTTCTATATTCAGCTCTTGTACCATCATACTACTACTGCGCATTCAGTTCCACAAGCCCCTGTCTGTTCTAACAAACTTGTCTGTGTGTAATCTATGCGTTCATCCCATTCTGCGAATTAGACTGATGCACGTAAGTCCTCAAAACATGCAGTTTTTTCTTCTTTTTATGCGTTTGACGCGAGAGTGTGCTACATCTCACTTTTAAGTTTTTTTTGTTTTGTTTTTTTCCTTAGCACGCGATTGTACGGAGGATCGCAATGACTTCCTTTACTCCGCCGTTGTTGCTTCTCCGCAGTGCATTAGTGCCCGGTAAGAAGCGCGCTCAACGAAGCTGACTTACACGCTCGAACACGAACATGGGAAATAGTGCGGAACTTCCCAGTTTTGTCACTGTTCATATTCAAAGGCCAAATCGAATAGTAAGCTATTCGAAGCGCTCACCCAAAGCTCTGGATATTCTTGCACACCTACACTAACGATCGGGCTAGCACAAATTCCTCACATTTCAATTAAATGTAGTAGGAAGCAGCAAAGTAAGCACTTTGGCGCAGTTTGGAGAAAATGGTGCAAGCTATCACAGTGCTGGTTTCATGAAACCTGCACTGTCATGCCTGTTGGCTCGGGAGAAGAAAAAAAAGTGGCCAGTGGCTATTTGCACCGAGCTCGCATTTTATAGAAACTTTAATCTAAAGCGCCGTTCACATATATGTGACCGAGTACGACCGAGAGAGACCAGACCGGTTTTTGAGCCTCTCGCGACGTCTTAGGACCGGACGCGCGCTGCAGCGGAGCTGGTGCTAAGACGTCGCAAAAGGCTTAACAACCTGTCTGGTCTCTCTCGGTCTTACTCGGTCGCAAGAGTGTGAACGGGCCTTAACCTCCTTGGAACTTTGTTCGTTATGTCTCCTGTCCACTCGTCAAGTGGCCTTCATCAGAGGGGGCAAACAGATGTCGGCAGAACGCGACACACCTGGCGCGAACACGACATCCTCAATTTTAATTCCAGAACCGAAAGGATGTTATAAAAAATACTGGCGTATCGAAAGGTGTGCACGCGGGCACAAATTAAAGTGGTAAAATTCGATGTTCGACACTAGAGTCGGTGACAAGTCAAGAACGCAGGGCGAGGGAAAGCATGGCTGGGGAGGAGGAAGCAGGTGGAGATGCTGGAGAGAGAGGAGGAAACATCCCCCTCTCTCCAGCACTCCGCCTGCTTCCGCCTTCCCAGCCTTACTTTCCCTCGCCCGGAGGTTAACTTGAACAACTGTGGAGACTGCAGCCCCCTCGACCCAATAAGGGCGCCGGAGCAAGGCACGTGATGACACTCACGTGATACCTCGTTACCCTGAAGCGTAGCTTATTTAGTGGCACTACCCGGAACGATGAGCTTCGACCACGCCGATTATCACCACCGACGCCATGTTTTTCAGAAGACAGGCGGCTATGCGCAGGCGCAGTCTGATCTTTTGCTTCGTTTACCACACGATAGATGCACATGGCTCCGAGCATTATAAAATTCGGCAATTTCCGTCACATCGCTAATTATTCAACAAAATGTGGATCAGAATATTCTTTAACAAAACTTTTAAGAAACATTCGCCGGCAATTTATTGTTAAGGATCGCGGTGCTGGTGAGGTAGGCTCTGATCCAATAGGCGACGTGGATTTGGCTGACGTGCCGTGGCACCGCGGATGCATCGCAGTGAAAAAGCAAAAAGCTTTCGAACAAACTTTTTTTTCTTTTAATTTCTACAGCGAAAACACTTTTTGGCTCTTTTTTGTGTTTTGGTTTTATTTTTACGACGTGCGGTGGAAGAAATTTGATTTTAAATTCGTTTCATGGTCCCTTAAGCACAGGCGCTATTCTGCAGCATCGTGCGACCCGTTTGGTTATTAAACGCAACGACAAAGGCAATAGAGAGTTTTCCTCTAGCTTACTCCGCACATTGAGGGCTTTGCGGGAGAGTGCACAACCATGCGTGAAAGTCACTGCACGAGCCCCCGTAAGCAAAGCAATCCGCTGCGTACGCTCAGCTAAATCCGCTGACGTCGGCGACCATTGCGTCAGTGGCTGAAACGTATCATGTGGGAATACCGGAACTCAGAGTGAAGTGAATGACGTGGCATTTGCATTGTTGCCGATCAGCGGAAATCGCTATTGATAGAGCGTAATGGATCGAAAACAGTTCCTCGCACAAGGCACTTTTCGTTTCTAGTTTTTTCTGACCATATCTTTATTTTAGTTATTTTTCTACGTCGTGCTCGTTTGGTTCATGCACTCTAAACACTGCCTGCGAGTCCACTTTCTCGCAGGGCATGCGATGAGCCAATCACCTGACACTCCAACAAATGGCGAGCCAGCTTGTGTTTTGGGCTACGTTATTCGCTGGATGCGTTTCCTAGATGGAAGTGATTGTGGACGCACAAGACATTTTTAAAGTGAATTCGCAGCTCCAGCTCGCCGCTCGCCCTCTCGCGGACAAAGACAAAATCAGAGGAGCGGGGACTGCGGCGGAGACGGTGGCAAAGACTATCGGCCTTGGGGGCGCTGTTACCGCATGGTTCGGGTCGGTATGCATTCATGCATCATGCAGTTTTAACGGAAAAAGCGAGCGCAATAAGCTAGGAATTGTTGTGTTCCGCTTCGCAACTTTTAATTATGCCGTGTGTAACACATCGTATAAATAAAAAATATATATATATTTTTTTTAACGCACGTTGACATTTTTGTCATTTGTGATATGCTCTTTCCTGACCGCTTCGTATTTGTAGACAAATAAATCTATTTTAGCGCACTGACCAGCGTCAGCGAGCAGGCGCACGGGAAATCCTGGAGAATGTATCCCCGTCTCTTCCGCCATCTTGGCTAGGGTGCCTACACTGTCTGTCTTTGCTGAGGGTGAAGACATCCATTGTTGCCCTGAATGTACCAGCGCGGACGCTCTCGCGCACTCGGTGCGTGACTTGGGCGGTAAATGGCGTCTATGCATTAGCCTAACATACGCGCTCGAGCTGAGTGACACCAGATTGCGGGCGCTTCAAAATGCATAAAAGAACGATTGGGCGGAAAATGGCTGAGATGTCACCACTCAAGCAAAAGCGCGCGTGCGTATGAAGGCCACTCTAATCTCGGCATAAAGCCGCCTCGATGTGTTTAATCTTGGCACTACCGCCCTGCCATCTTTAGGGCGTTAAAGTTGCAAATACGAATTAAAAAAGCTCAGCCATGAAATTAGTGAGAGGTGGAAGAATTATCAAAGGAGGCAACTAAACTCACACCAGTAGAAAAAACTTCAAGCAGCTGAGAAAATTTACTCTAAAGAATGTTATAGTTACTGTTGCGAACAAGGGATGGAGACACCACGCTATGTAATTTCACACCATATTGCTGGTCGTTGTTCGAAGCGCGTGCTCAGAACAGCTCCCATTCAACGTCTGCGAAGAACAAATGTTTTGATTAGGAGGAATGCACGCTAACATGTATAATCGTGCTGCATTCCTGCCAATCAAGGCATTTATGCTTGGCAAAAGATAAATGGGAGCTAGAGAGAGAGCGGAGAACAGTTGAAAAAAAAGAAAGCCTGGGAAAATGGAAACAAATCCCCAGCACGCACTGCGAACAGGTTCCGGCAAAAAAAAAAAAAGACGCCGGAAAGAATTGGTCAAGTAGAAATGAAAAAACAAATTGTCCCCGGGGTAAAAGAAAGAAGAAAAAAAATTTTCCGCGGGACTTATAATTAAAATGAAGGATCATTAACCTCGCAAATTTCCCCCAACACAGTAATCGCATTCTGGTTTGAAATGCTGTAATTGTTTTGTTTATTTATTCTGTAATTAAAAAAATATAAAAATAGAGAGAGATACGCCTCGGCAGACTGGCGTAAAGCGTGGAATAGATTTGTAAGTATTACCGGTCACAACCATAAAGCATTCAACTGTGGAAGGTCATCGATGCCTTACGGTCAGAGAAATTGATTGAAACCATAAAGATGGCCTGCAGGACTGAGTCGGCGCTCCTCGAAAGAAGAGCAAGTCAGTGCTCTTTAAAATGCAACGCGGTCTTAAAAACTTCTCTGAGGTGTATGCCAGTGGGATGACAACAATTGGGGACTTTCTGCGTGCTGTCGGCCATACCATTCGATTCTAACGTTTCTTCGTGTACTGAGAATGTTGACGCCAGTGTGTTGAAGACTTGAAGTGCATCTCCCTGTTTCTTTTCATTACAAGATTAATTTTAAAAAAATGACAGCATTTGAAACCAGAATGTGATTACTGTGATGAGGAAATTTGCGAGGTTATCTCCCGTTTCAAAATGAGTTCCACGGGAAGTATCTTTTCCTTGTCCCTTGAGGCCATTCTTTTCTACTTGACTTCGGACCATTCTTTCCGGGTCCATTTTTCCCGGGGCCGTTTACTGCAGGGTTGTCTTTTCCCCTAAACCCGCTGCGAACAACGTCCTACACATGGCGTCCTGTCAATGACCTCTATATGAGATTTGGCTGATTCGTAATCGAAGGTTGAAGGCAGCAAAGACAAAGTGGACTAAAATGATGATCCAAAGTTTATTTGGCACCACGATCTTTAGGTAATTTAAATACTTTTAAAGAATTACACAAAAAACTCGTAAATATTCAACTAAAACAAAAACGCACAAAATATATATATATCTTGATATTCTCAGATTTTTTTAAAGGCATTTGAGACTTTGTTGATGATGAAGTTCCTTATTGGTGGCGACAGGAATGACCTTGAGAATTTGTCGCGAAACAGGCCATGTTTTTACGATGTTCAGAGAGCGTCGCAGTTAGCACGAACAAGTGATATCTGGCGCTTAATCTTTTTATCGCTCAAATGAACGGTTCTCATCAAAACTACCAGTGTGGCAGAATGCGCTCATCCGGGCCTTCAACTTAGGGGGTAAAAGTTCCAAATGTGCCTCCATTTTGTACAAGTACAATATAAAAAAAGAAAAAGCGTCTTGATCGCGTTTGTGCTAAACCATGTCGCACAATGTATGTAACGTGTCAGCTGCCGAGCCCACCGGGTTAACGAAGTTTGACCGCAGCCCGGAGCGAAAAAAGCGACGAATTTCGACCGGTAACGGTCGGTTTGTGCATGGTATCAGAACAGTGGTTGTTGTGCCGCGCGCAAAGCGAATGTACCGCCTTGCGAAGTTGGCCGGTTCTTCGCCGCATATTCGCTCCAAGGAGTCCAGGGGAGGGGAGTAGGACGGGGCAAGGAGGGGGGGGGGGGCGGTGACAACCTCTGGAGGTAGCAAGCGTCGGACTATCCTTGGCCTCTGAAAGGGCGTGCTCGGCCTGCATTAGTTGCTAGGGGCCGGAGAGAGAACGACCGACAGCCATGGACTCTTTTAGAAAGCGGTTATGACGGAACTACACTGCTTCGTGAAACCAGGCGACGGCGGCGAAGGCCAAGCGAAGGCTCGACCAACTTCGAGCGAATGCGTGTGAGCGACCCACCTACGGCTCGGCCTTGGTGCCAGAGTGTCGAACCGAAAATTTTTATCGCTTCGGGTCGGGTTCGGGTTCACGGATTTCGGTTCAGTTCCGGGAAGTAAAAATAATGGTTCGAACAGGTTCGAACCGGTTTGAACCGCTAAACTGAGAATAAATTTTCCGCACTATTTTGGCAATAGGCACTATTTTCGCCGTGAAACATGTAACTATAAAGTTATTATTTTTTTATCGTTCATCCACTTTTATTTTTAAGTACAAAAAATAAGAAATTGCGTTATTTAATTTCGACGTAACAGAAAAATCAAATCCAGATCAACATACAAAACTTCCTTTTTATATGACCCAACATCGATTTGTTTACCTCAGCCATATATATTTTACCTGGATTGAAAGGTTCTCACGAAGTGTGGAAGGTCGCCTAAAATACCAGTGATTGGTACAGTTTTGCGTCGCAATATTTAAAGCTAAATCATAGTTGTACTCTTGAACTGAGGAATTGATTGCAGTGCATAAAATCGTGGAATGGGCACCTCGTCGCCACATATATTCTGAAATATAGTTTACGAAATACGTTTTACAATATGCAGTCTCTTTTTTTTAAGTTTTACAGGTTTGTTTTAGAAAAGTTGTGAAAGCTACACTTATGCAGTTTGTGCAGGTGAGTTATATGGCCAGGGGGACATAGAATAGGGGGCTAATCGTAATGATCAGTTGGCTAATTAAATAAGATTTGTTAATTAACTTTTAATTAATAAAAATAAACATATGGTTCCAATTATAAACTTGGTGAGCGCGTCCTCGAAAGCCCCTAAATAGGTCATTTTAAAAAGACTTTGAGCGCTTTAGAAGCGCAGTAGTGCGCTAAAGTTACCACTCGTGGAGCAGGTACAAGGCTAGCGGTGCTGTAAGGCGCCCGCGCGATTTTTCCATCTCTTATGAGAGCCCCAGCTTTGTACCTGCTCCACCAGTGGTAACTTTAGCGCACTACTGCGCTTCTCACGCGCTCAACGTCTTTCTAAAAATGATTGATTTAGGGGATTTGGACGACGCTGAGCAAGTTTCTAATTGGAACCATGTGACTATTTTCACTAATTAAAAAGTTAATTAACAAATTTTACTTCATTAGGCGACTGATCGTTAAGATTAGCCCCACTGACCATGTCCCTCTGGCCTGTATAACTCACCTGCACAAACCAAGTGTAGCTTTCACAGCTTTTTTTAAACAAATCTGTAAAGCTTAAAAAAAACTGTTTGTGTTGACAGCGCAACTCAGCTATAAGCAATAATATTTTCAATGTATCACGAATGATTTAAGACAAGCTCTTTCAGTCTACCTTTTATAGAAACACTGAGCGGCAATCACAACGCTTGTTTTCCTAACCAACAATGTGACGTGTTGGGCTAGTAGGTTTGAGGTGAACATCTTGGGAAGAACCAGCGGCAAAGAAACTTGGACAAGGGTAAAGGAAAATACACGACAGGACAGCGCTGAACTAACAACTGTTGTTTATTACACAAAATTGGAAGGAAGAAAACAAGAAGCATCTTAATCAGATAAAAATATATAGACACACACACACACACATGTGCCAACCAAGCAGCATATTATGTCGCGATAGCCACTGATTGAACCAATCGCGACATAATATGCTGCTTGGTTGGCACGTGTGTGTGTCTATATATTTTTATCTGATTAAGATGCTGCTTGTTTTCTTCCTTCCAATTTTGTGTAAGAGTTGTTAGTTCAGCGCTGTCCTGTCGTGTTCGTTACTTCACTCTTGTCCAAGTTTCTTTGCTGCTGGTTCTTCCCAAGATGTTTTCCTAACCAACATTGTTTACACCCAGCACCATGATGAAGGCGAAGAATCATGCAGAAAGGAGTGATCGAAATTGTTCACTCTAATGTATACGCACCTTCATACTCAGATTGAATCTGGCGTAAACTAGCGCGTACCCTAGTAAACATTTTCTTATACAAAATATACTCTCATAGCCGCTGTTGAGATTTGTTCTTGACAAGATGCCGGTCAATTCAATTTGCAAATAAGCATCGCCCTTGCTAATTGATCATTTTTCGTTACGGTCTGCATGCGTAGTCGTCATTGTTCCGCTACGCGCCCTTGTGTATACTTCGTTTTTGTCCAGCCGACAGACACATAAGATTGCTATTCATAACATAAAAGAGGCAATAATATACTTCTATATGTTTGAGAAGTTATATATGTGTCAGGAACACATAGTTATTAAGTCAGCTTCAAAATCAAAAATATGTTTAAGGACCTCCCAAATCCCTTATGGCGAGTTCCACGGTCGTTCTGGAGCGCGCCGGGATCAGTAGACCAGATCCGAAATGGAGTACGCGATCCAAACGGAGTCGCTCCGCCGCCGAATCCCCAGTGGTACTAAGGCCCCTGAGTGGAACATGACCACTCCTCCGGAATCGGTGGATGCTTTCCCGTCAATCACCTTCCCGGGAATCTCCTTCCCGCGGTCCCGGATCTCGAAGCACATGTTTTGGCAGTCACCGCGCTAACAACACGCGTTCAAGGCACGAGCGAAGGTAATCATGATGTGAAAGATGCGACTCTATAAGCGATGTGCATCAGCGTAGCCCACTCAGTGCCTCTTCACCGGAATAACCGTGAACGGTGTCCAAGTATGTCACGATCTTCAGCCTCTTCTGCGGAGGTCCGAGAAGGCAGTCGAATTCATGCGGGACATCTACAGGCAATCCTCGTCGTCGCTGCTACTCGAGCCGCTGCTGCTGGAGGAGCTGCTCGAGCAACTTGACGACGAACTCTCATCAAGCAGCAGCAGCAGTAAAGCGGGCGGCACTTCGCGAGCGGCCATTGCGAATTCTTCAGAAGCGAGATGCGAGACGCGCGGCGAGAAATTTTGTGAGATTAACCAAAAACAGAAACAAAAATAACAAAAACATTGGTTTCGATTTTTTTTTCTTTCAAAATTTAAGAAACACGACGTAAAATAGTTTAGAGGCCAACGGGCTGCATTTTGGATCGAGTGAAACGAGAGGTTAAATACGTGTCAGCTTGCGATGTAGCCAACACTTATCATACTTATCATACCCTCCTATGCTTGCCGTGTATGGTTCCATCGCTCTACAGCAGGGGTGCACAACATACGGCCCGCGGGCCGCATGCGGCCCGCGCGCGCTTTTTTAGCGGCCCGCGGCCCAGCTCAGCGCAGAAAGTTGCTTACTATGCCATTCAATCCGCCAAGCGCCCGTTCCGCTTGGCAAGCAGCAGTGCAACCCTCTGACCTACTTTTCTCAGTCTTCGGCGAAGTAACTACTCTCCACTAATCCCGCTGACAACAATAAAACAGCGCGTGCAGCCATCCCTGTCCATGGTGTGGTTCTGTTTCAACATGTTCGTAAACAGAATGCCAAATCTTCTCGCTCTCTCTCAACAGATCCCCTTCCCTCTTTCAGCACGGGGCTATCAATCCTCTCGCCTCCTTTTGGGATTCTTAGGGTTGCATCGTCAGATCGGAGGACTCCGATCCGACGATGCAACTGGAGCTCATCGACCTCCAGTGTCCACCAGCGCTGAAGACGATGCATCGCGAATCTCAGCCGCATCAGTTCAACAAAAACCTGGACAAGAACAAGTATGAAACTTGGTGGACCACGCCTTGAAACTGTAATCACTTTTCGGGAGCACGTATGTTTGTGAGCAGACCTTCGCACTGATGACTCTCAACAAGAAGCACCTTCGATCTGCCATGACGGACATGACATTGCGAGATGTGCTAAAGACGGTAACGAGTGCGATGACACCTGGTATCGGAAGCCTGACCGCAGCCGAAATATGCAACACGTCACACTAGGTGCGGCCCGCACATTTTTCAATAAACGTAATTTTGGCCCGCCTAAGTTTTCAGTTGTGCACCCCTGCTCTACGGGGTACCGTGATTTTTCCCAAAATTAATGATGTCTGAAAACATAGCCAGGTTTCCTTCTCGCGTAAATCTCCGTAAATACCGGGTGTCCCAAATGACACGCCCTAACTTTATTTTTAAAGCGGACGTGAATGAAACTAACTGTGTGTTGTTAGCAAGCGTCTTGCGAGGTTTGCATTATTTTTCTAATTAGGTCCAATTAATTATTTCTGACTAATAACCTAACTTTTTAAGTGTTTTATTAAGAGCCGAACTGTCAATTGAAAAGTTGTAGAGCTCCTTGAGAAACACCTGTTAGAGGCGGGGTTTATGCCGCACGTCCGGGAGCTTCCTGGCTCGTGACGACGACCATTCCCGAAGTGAAGAACCCAGGGGTCCAGTGGAGGTGGGAGAATTGGTAACGTAACGAACGGTTTAATTAGATGGTTGCGATACAGTCGTCAAATCCGAGAGAACTCCAACCGCCTCTCGCCAAGGGTCCCTATCATTTCGTCGAAACTCGTTTCGTGGAATTACGTTTCGTGGACAACTTTTCGTGGACACACGTTTCATGGACACACGTTTCGTCGACACTGTGACGTTTCGTCGAAAATCGTTTCGTCGACAGCACCACCTTAAAACGTTTCGTCGACAAACTTTTTTTTTTCGTTTCCGAAAGGAATGCCGGAAATTCAAGGTACAAGCGGTTGTAACAGATGACAAAGACGATGCCTAGCGCAGTCTCTCTCCAATGTGAGCAACTGCGCTACCCTCTCGCTCTCATCCGTGTCACATGGAATAAGCAAGAGCGCTCAGGACTTCGCGCGCGCCCTATTCGGATATTTGCAAGTTCCGATGTCCGTCTGTGGAACCGAAAGTTACTGGAAAAGAAATGTGGTGGAGAAAAAGATGCGTAGGCGCAAAACAAAACTTCGATCCAATGGTGGGTTGCGGAAAAGGGCGTAAACACTGATTTTTTTTTCATATATGTTATTTTTAAACAAAAATACAGCTTGCAGTATTTTATTGCAACATTACAACCATAACATTTCAATTGAAATTAAACATGTTCATTACCCTCAAAAGGAAAAGTGATGCAGTGTTTTACTGGCTACTGCGACTTATACGCGAAAAAACACACTCGTTTCATCGTCATTTATCTTTAAGGGCGGTTTAAAAAGGACATTACATAAGAAGGGGGCTGTAAACAATGTAAAAAAAGAAGTAAATAACAAAGGAACGAAAACCAATGACACTCGCACTCCCGAAAAAAAACACAAAAAACCGAGAATTGGTAACAAGTAAATTAAACATTTCCCCAAGTTTAGTTTTATTACACAAAGTAAACCATAGTTGATATCAAATGTGCAACTTAATGCATTATATAGCTTCTCTCGAGCAGCCGCCACATGCAAGGCGTTGGAAGCGGTAGTACCACTAGGCGAGATCTCTCGGCAGCAGCCAACTGGTCCTCACACGCGACATCCAATTGTTTTTTTATCAATGCCAGCAGACAGATACCTGGGGCAAGTTCGTGACCCAGCTTCTTGCATAAAAGAGTGGCTTCCAAATCTAATGTTCTTTGATCACATATTGGTTTATGTGCATGCAAAATTTCAGTACAGACCTAGCGTATGCAGAACTATTGTGTTATTTAACATCAAGAAGCTAAATATGCTAAAGCCTAAAAATCGTATGCGGTCTGGTAAGTACAGTCAGTGGCGTAACAAGGGAGGGGAGGGGGGGGGGGACCGCCCCGGGTGCAGCGCTCAGGGGGGTGTCGCGGCGGGCCACGAGAGCGGGGGGTGGGGGGAGTGTCGCGGCGGGCCACGCGAGAGCGGAGGGCGGGGGGGGGGGGGGGGTGAGGAGTCACGGCGGGCCACGCGAAAGCGGGGGGGGGGGGGGTGGAGTGGAGGGAGTGTCGCGGCGGTCTACCGCCCCGGGTGCCGCTGACCCTCGTGACGCCACTGAGTACAGTACGTTGAATACCCGGTGTTTGGAGGAAAAAAAAACCGTGTTTTATCACCGTAAAAGTAAACTACGCGCAGCCGAATGCTCAGTCTCCTTCAAAGTTTATTGCTAGCGGCTAAGCCCAGACGCGAATTAGGTAAAAAACCGATTTTATGCCATTTTCAACGGTAGAATGGCTGTGTGCAATGCGAAAAGGCCTCGTGTTTTCTTGCAAATTGTTTTTCAAGACCTTCAGTGTTTTGACGTGTGGACTATCTATGCCATGTTCAGGTGGCTCTTGAGGATCCTACCAAAAGACGCGACGCGCGCAAAGTATACACTTGCTTTGGAAACGACCCTGCCACTTCGTCAAAACAGTCGGAGTGCCGGCGGCCAGCCCGCGAAGTTTTGTTCTCGACCACTGTCCTTTCTCAAATTAGATTCTTAAGCAATTCGATGACGTACAGACACCTCGATCACGTATGCTGCCGAAAGCGTAGCCCTGAAGAGCAGCGCATATTGTTGAATGTTTTAAGAATCTAACTGGTCGAGAACAAAACTTCCCGGATTTGACAACACTTTCCCAAAGGTTCGGGCAAAGACCGGAGCGAAACCATACAAATCGTAAGTTCCGACATCGGTCAACACCTCCTAGGATGTGCTGCATTGGTGCAATCGGTGGCCCAAAAAAAATAATAATAATAAAATAATAAGATAGTTTAAGTCGGTGAGGCAAGATGGCTGCGTACTGGTTCGTCGTACTTGGCCCAGTCGGCCATCTTTCATCCGTTCATCCATCCATCCAGCACAAGGCCGCGCGCCGCGAGCGCAGAGCACTGATCAGTGGCGCAGAGGCCGCGAGGAGGTGCAGCCAGTGCAGCTGGCGGAGCCGCGGAGCTGGCAGAGCGAGCTGTCGACGAAACGTCGCAACGTCTGTCGATGAAACGAGCGGGTGCTCGTTTCCATGAAACGATCTGTCGATGAAACGTCGCAGTGTCGACGAAACGATTTGTCCATGAAACGTCGTTCGACTAACTGATTGCCACCGACGCGGATCCGCTTCCAGTGTGAATGGACCATTAGGCCAGGCCTCTCTCCCTTCCGGAACGCACCAAGCCGCACGCACGCACACACGTCCCGTTGACGTCACGGGCGCGTTGAGACCTGTCTCCTCAGTTAGGCCCGGCCTCTCTCCCTTCCGGAGCGCACCAAGCCGCACGCACGCACACACGTCCCGTTGACGTCACGGGCGCGTTGAGACCTGTCTCCGCAGGCGCAGACACGTAGGCGCCGGTTCCGTACTCGTCGGGACTCGTTTCGCGTAGGCCCCGTCCAGCAGGCGACGTTCCCGGACTGGTCATGACTCGTTTCCGCAGCGTTGAAACTCGGAAGAAGGTCGCCGAAGGTTCCATTCTTAACAGCCCCTCCGGGGCCAGGGAAACCTCGAAAGGCCGGTGGTACAATCGCTGGCCTGAAGAGGTGGGCTTGGAGTAGGCCCTGAGAAGACGCTGCAAGCACCCAACAAACTCCCAAACCTCTTACAACGGAGGCATTAGCGGAAACGTCCCACACAACACCACGCCACACAGCGGCCAAACGCTCGGAATTCGCCAGAGACCCGCCAGACTGGACTACGGATTACAAAAATTTGCAAAAAAAACTTCAAATTTAAAACCTTAGGACAATTGCGGGTATCGAGACCCGCTGTCGCCAAAACACAACTCATTTTTCCAAAGAGGTCACTATGAACAAAATACAAAAGACAAAAAACTTTTTGCAATTTGTGAGGTCTTGTTGGGGTTTTAACGAAGTGCCCCCACTTTGATCCTCATTCCCGTGGATGACGGAGACCTCTGAGATCATCACTCCCGCTTTTGGTGATACCAGAAAAATCTGCTCAACCCATCGGCATTGCCGTTAAATTTGCCTTTCCTTTTTCTTGCCCTGAAGTCGTAGTGATCGATTTTCACGTGATTTCTAGACGTGAAAATGCGGTCCTTATAGCGCCGATAAAACAATCCGCCTTTTTCATGCCCCGTCACATTGGTCCTAGCAATCTCCTGAGCTGTACCGCGAAACCCTGACACACTAGGGTCGCTCTTCTGCTCGACTGTCAAAGACACTCTGTCTACTCGTAGCAGAGGACCAAAGTTACGTGACGCCGGAGCTACGAGAGATCTTTCACTGATCCCGTCTTCCTCCGCCTTTTCCGCCGGTTCGTTGGGACGGCGTACACTTTCTAGTGCTACGAGGTCAGGCTGTTCTACAACCTGGTCCCTCTCATCCCGTTTCTCTGCCTCCAACTCTGGGAGTGCCTGCTCCCCGACAGCTGCCTCTGGCTCTGGATCACTCGTTAACAAAGGGGCGAGCTGACGCGATTTGGACCTCGTACCTGACTGAACTAGTCCCTCTCCCAGTTGTTGACCCTTCTCGCGCAGCAGGAATTCTGACCGGTTAGAAAACAAATAAGGATACTCCAACGGGACTGTTTGCGAGACAGCCGCCTCTGTCACTAGCTCTCCGAACGGGCCAGTTATCCTTACCGTCGCCATAGGCAGACAGACACTGTGCTTTTCGAGCAGCTGCTTGATCCAAACTACCTTTCCAGTAAAATCGGATGTCGTTACATACGACGGATGAACAACGTCCATTGTCGCTGCACTGTCACGAAGCACCCTGCACGGCTTTCCGTTTACCTGGAGCTCGTGAAGATAGGGACGAAGGAGCTCCAGGTCCTCGTCACTACCGGTCACGGTCGAGAACACAACCCGCGGTTTCTTACATCTGGCCGCTATGTGTCCCGGCTCCTGACAGTTGTAGCACAGGAACGGCTTCCTAGCCTCGAACTGCCCTGTTTGGCTTTTCCGCGCCTCGTCTCCGTTCGAGTGTTCTGCGCTCTTTTCTGGGACCTTTTGTCCTGCTTCGGGCTTCTCGGGCCCGTTTTCTCGCGAGCCGTTTCCCTGTCGGAAGGTCTTGCGCTGATCGCTCCGGCCGGGTTCGCTTTCCTCTCCGCTCAGCTTTCTACGCGTTGCGTACTCCTCGGCTAGCTCAGCGGCCCTTTCGACAGAGTCGACTCCTACCCTGTCCTGCACCCAGAGCTTGACTGCCTGCGGAATGCTACGAAAGAACTGTTCGAGGCACACACACTCGACTACCTTGTCTCGGCTTTCGTACACTTCCTCGCTCTTCAACCATTCTATCAAATTGGTTTTAAGCCCGTAAGCGAATTCCGAGTAGCCCTCGCTGCTCTTTTTGGATGCGTTTCTAAACCTTTGACGGAACGCCTCGGCAGAAAGGCGGTACCGTTTCAAAAGGCTGGACTTCACCTTGTCGTAGTCGTCCGCGTCTCCAGCACTAAAGCGCGAGACACATGCGCGAAAAATCCATCCGATCCGACGTCCGATCCGGCAGTACGACTGCCTGATCCGAAAAATTTGGTCGCTTCAGGCGTCGGATCGGCGATCCGACGTGCGTCCAACGCGCCAGATAGTTTCGCACGGCGGACGGATTGTCGGATGCGTCCAGCCAATGACAGGACAGCTAGCGCGAACGTCATGATGACGTACCGTGTCTGGCGGGACGGGCGACAGGAAGCCGGACGCGTGACGTGGATCCCGTTGACTCATTCGAAAAAGATGGCCCCGGCAAAGAATGCACGCGCTAACGAGAACGAGCCTCTAACTTCGCTCGTGTCAGCTAAACCGTCAATCTGGGACCAGAGATCTATGAACGCGGACCTCCGCTGGAGTGCTTGGATCTTCTGGGCGGAGCCGAACGGATCGTCGTGTCGCATGCAAGGTCGGAAGCGTGTGTCTCAAACTGTCGCGTGCGGCAATTCGGAGCGGCGTTCGGACTGTCGGATCGGACGTCGGATCGGACGATTCTGCCGTCCATGTGTCTCGCGCTTAAGGCGCGCGACAACCTCTGCAGCCTCACAGGGCAACAAAGTCAAAAGCCGTTGCGGCCACGTTTCTGGGGCGAAGCTCAACTTCTCACATGTCCTCTCAAAGTTCACTAAGAACAGGCCCACGTCTTCCCCAACTTTAAACGGCTGCATGAGCTTCTTCATTTGATATGACTCGGTCTCACTTGCTTGCACCGGAGCCCCAACTCTACTGTTCTGTGAGTTTAATCGCTGTTGTTCAATTTCGAGCTCTAGCCTTTTCAGCGCTCGCTCCTCTGTCGCAGCAGCCTGCGCTCGTTCCTCTCTCGCTGCAGTCTGTGCTCGTTCCTCTCTCGCTGCCGTCTGCTCTCGTTCCTCTCTCGCTGCAGCCTGCTCTCGCTCTCGTTCCTCTCTCGCTGCAGCCTCCTTTTTAGCGTTCTGAAGTAGTTCCCACGCAATTTTAATTTCCTCTGCTTCTGCGCTCTCTGAAATCGCTTTACTGATCTCAGATTTCTTCATCTTTTGCTCCACCTCCACACCCACTTCTTCACACAAACAGAATAAATCTGTTCTCAGTAACCTCATTAGATCCATGATCGCTGCTCTTTAGCTTTGGCTTTGTTCTAAAACTTGTCGCAAGCTTGTACACAAACCTAGCGCACGAGTCAAACACTAAGGATTCCCAGCAGTTCAAAATTAATTACCCATAATCTGAAGCCTGGCAAATCTCAAAGCAAAGTCCAAACGCTCAACCGCAGATGTAGCACGATGTCGCATGGTCCGATCCCAACCGCTGCCAACCAGTTGTTAGAGGCGGGGTTTATGCCGCACGTCCGGGAGCTTCCTGGCTCGTGACGACGACCATTCCCCGAAGTGAAGAACCCAGGGGTCCAGTGGAGGTGGGAGAATTGGTAACGTAACGAACGGTTTAATTACATGGTTGCGATACAGTCGTCAAATCCGAGAGAACTCCAACCGCCTCTCGCCAACCGCCAACCGCCTCTGGGTGTGTCCTGAACGGGGTCAGCTCGCGAGCCGCATCCCGCAAACGCTTCGCGAACGCGGATCCGCTTCCAGTGTGTAATGGGCCATTAGGCCAGGCCTCTCTCCCTTTCCGGAACGCGCCAAGCCGCACGCACGCACACACGTCCCGTTGACGTCACGGGCGCGTTGAGACCTGTCTCCTCAGTTAGGCCCGGCCTCTCTCCCCTTCCGGAGCGCACCAAGCCGCACGCACGCACACACGTCCCGCTGACGTCACGGGCGCGTTGAGACCTGTCTCCGCAGGCGCAGACACGTAGGCGCCGGTTCCGTACTCGTCGGGACTCGTTTCGCGTAGGCCCCGTCCAGCAGGCGACGTTCCCGGACTGGTCATGACTCGTTTCCGCAGCGTTGAAACTCGGAAGAAGGTCGCCGAAGGTTCCACTCTTAACACGCCCGAAATAGCTGTTTGACGCGTGTACGGGTCCGCGTATTTTTTTTTTTTTATCTGGTCTGCAAAAAAAAAAAAAAAAAAGAGCAGCGAATTATGACAAACTACTATGTGATGACGCACCCGCCTCATCATAAACACAATTTTAAATGTCGCAAAGTTTCCTTATAGGCCGAAAAAAACAAAAACAAAAAAATCACGCAAGACGCATGCACCGCGCTTTATGTCTTTCACTGTGTGTTCTATACGTTTTTTTTTTTTTACGGTTGGCAACATTGTTATGGTTAAAGTTCACATGAATGCACCCTAGGCCCGAAGGGAGAAGTTTACCACATATGATATACAGTAACTGCTATTTTCTCACGAGAATTAGTATTTATCGTAGGTAAAATAAAGTTAGTAGTCAATCTATTTGGCTTGTTTCCTTGACTCAAATCTGTATTTGATCCGAGTACAACTATTCCGTACTCGCACACCCTTACTTCATTCTGTAATGAGCTACAAGGAATCGACTACTTCTTTTTCCCGTCGAGTGAGGTCATTCAACGCAGCGGAAATGGGCTCCACAAGAGGCGCCAACCTGCCTATGCGTTTGCAGAAATAACCGGCGTAATAATTTTTGGTTGGAGTTCATTTTATTCTATGCCACCTCCTAACCAAGCAGAGAGCTGCCAAAGCTTTATTTTCGAAAATGACTGTTAGTGTGTTTTTATCGCTCACCGGACTGGCAGGCCAGAAGGGTTTTATTTTTTAAGTCCTGAAAGAAACAGCGGAATGACGGCACTGACACCATCCAGCTATTCTTTGTAGACCATCTATACCAAGGTTGGGCAAACCGCGGCTCGCGAGCCTCATGTGGCTCTTCAGGGTCCCAAGTGCGGCTCGTAGCTCCCTGGTAACCCCCCCCCCCCCCACACACACACACACAAAGATAAGAAATAAAAAAAGGAAAGTCATACAAAATAAAAATAAAAAAAGGCAGTTCGCGTTTTGTCAGCTTATTTTGTGCCGTCATACGCACTTCTTGCCAAAAAGAAGATACACTGAGACATCGTTTTATGAGAGGAATTCGCCGTAACGACTAACTGAGAAAACAGTTTTTTTTTAAAACACCGTCACTCTTTCTTTTTATTACGGCTCTACGCTTAAAATGTGTTTTTTGTTTTTGTTTTTTTGGCTCTTTAATTGGGTTTACGTGTCTATCCCTGATCTATACGAAGAGCGGATCTTCCCGTCTCGGAGTGTGTCAGATAGCTTGTCTCCTATGCTGGACAAACCGGAAAAGACCTTTTCGAAAACGGCGTGCACGGCGAGCGCAAGGTTTTCCGCGGGTTTAGAAAGGATGTTAAAATCATTGATGTGATTGTGAACGGCTTCCTAATGCCCTGGAAACGAAGGGGTTCGGGGTTTTGAACAACGACGCCGATCTATGAAGAACATATTTGTTATATTGAAGACGGGGTGGGGTTTTCAGATGCTCTACCGGCATTTAAAGTCCAGTCAAGATATGCAGTTGTTTTATAACATGAACCCCATCTAACCCCCGATTTCTTACTTGGCACTTAAAAATAAACATCGAAAAACACCGATTACGGGAAAAATAATAAACCCCGAACAAACAGGCGGCAGAGAAAAGCTCAACGGAGAAAGGCTCACAGCAAAACTGTCCGATGCGGAGAAACGTTCACCGGCCTTTTGATGGATGCGGATAAAAGCTCACCTAGGAATCTTAAGAATCGAGCGTTCGCTCAAGTGAAATACGTTCACTCAACTCAAGTATGCTGGGATGCCTTATGCGCATGCGGTCATTCTGCACTTCACTAGCAGAATATATATTTTAAAATATACAAACATATCCTGTAACACGTCAGGCGTTGCCGGACGAAAATAAAATAAATAATTTTAATAGAACGCTAATTAAACAAATAACGGTGGAAAATATAACCAGTGTAGAGGGCTGCAGCTTTAGTAGTTTCTGGATTTTAATTTCTGAAACGACCTCCTATGTAGTATACCGACACCGCATTGCCAAATCTCTACATTTCCCCATTTGTTTAAGAAGCAATGGTTTCAATGTTTCCCTTATTCGAACGGAAAATAAAAAAGGCCGTATTTCCTCTCTCCCGGCTACGTCAGAATTAAATATGGTAACACTCGCTCGAAATCGGTTGACATTAACGCGGAACGAGGGCTACAGCCCGGGTGGAGAATAGAAATCAAGATGACTTAAATCGAAATTTAAATCATACCAGTTTTAGTAAGATTATTTAAATCAGACCTTGCCCGCAAAAAATAAACCCAAAAATATTTTTCCGTTTTTTTTTTAAATTATTTTATGCTTTCTATGCGGCCATCTATTCTCTATTTAAATCAAAGGATCATCACACAAGAAAGATTCATATCGGACTGAACACGAGCAAAAAGCAGTGGTCTTTGGAGCCAATCAATGCGTTGAGCTTTATTTCTACCTCCGACTTCATTCATCAGTTACGTCACATGTTTTTTGCGATGAAATCAGAACGCAAAATATAGAAACGAACACTGAGAAAGTAATGTCATAATACGAGAAAATCTGATCGCGAAAAAACCCCAAAACAATACAGCTTTTTCGCTATCAAAGAAACTAAGCTCTTTTTGTTGTAGTATGGCGGGGTTTTCATAAAACAAAAATTATTAACAGTAATTGTTTCTCGCATTGTTTTCACTGATCAGGAAAATTGATCAAACAGCCTGCCGTGTTTAAATATGCATATAGTGATAAATAATCAATATTTTCTAGTAACAGTGATATTAGTCTGATTTAAATCATAAATCTGACGTGTCTTTTTTAATTATTATATTTGTTTCTATTTTGCCCACAGCAGAGCAACCTGATGTGAAGTGTGAATACTGCGTGACACTATCAACATAAACAAACGATTACCTTCTTTTTTTTACATTTTAGTGGTTGCCATTAGAACTACTAGAGCGGTGGAAATTGCTCATTCGGAGCACAAACTTATACGATAAAAGTTTGACGCTGATCAACCCCTTCTCTAAATAAAATGCAGAAAACCGCTTCGCGCTACTCTGTTGCACGGTGTACCATTTGCGTAAGAGACGCCTAAAACCTTGGTAGCTCTACTGGTATTCAATGATAACGACCACTTTACATATTAATTTAATTCGAGGTGAGCTTTTCTCCGGGTCTGTCAAAAGACTGGTGAGCTTTACTCCGGACCCGCACAAAAGTGGGTGAGCTTTTTCCGGTGAGCTTATCTCCAAAAAGCTTTTCTCCGATATTCGAAAAAAAAAAAAAACGCCCCCGCATTTGAAGAAAATAAACCCCGAAAATAAGGAACCTTAAGTATATGTCTATGTAGCTGGGATTCCGCGTTTTCGGATAAATCCGAAAAACTGCGAAAGACACCCGCCGGTAAAAATTTTGGTGGATTCGAATTTATCCGGTAAACTCCAAATTTCAATGTACCAATGAAAAAAATAAATTTTACAATTAAGCTTTATTAGCGCACAGGGTAATGGTCTTGAGAAAATGCCATCGCAGTTATCTTTGAAATCTGGGATCATTGACAAAAAAATCAGCAGAACCCATCCTTTGGGAATGATTATCTACGTTAATGCGAATAGCATCAAACGGTGCGGAGTTATGCGCGTTCGTCAGGTGGCCGGCACACTCTAGATACGCCAGCCCACTCTTGAGGCGATTCTAAATTTGTTGACACTTTCACAGCCCTGCGCACGATCTCCGCAGCCCAGCACGTGCGTTTGTGTCACTTAGGAAGGCGAGCAAAGCACGCGCCATACGCACAAACACTCAAAATGGTACCGACCAGACTTTCTGGCGTCTCAGCTAGTCTCAACCAACGGTACTCTAAACGGTTGTTTATATCTTTACCATAGGACGCGCTTTACAGCGCTGTCACAGCTGCCAGTGCGCGCGCGTTCCATGCACGAGGGCTCATTCCGCTCTCGTGAGGCATGAGCACGGCCGCTACATCACCCTCTCCCGAGCGCGGGAGAGGGTGAGCTAGCGGCCGTGCTCAGCCTCACGAGAGCGGAATGAGCCCTCGTGCATGGAACGCGCGCGCACCGGTAGCTGTGACAGCGCTGTAAAGCGCGTCTATGGTAAGATATAAACAACCGTTTAAAGTGCGTTGAATGACTGCCTTCATAGCTCTGTGGTTAGCGCGTCTGCCTGCTGATCAAAGGGTCAACGGTTCGAATCCCAGCCGGCGCCGGTCTTTTTTATTTATTTATCGACCCGCGGCGTAAGAGGTTAGGTAGCCAGATAGATAGATACATAGATAGACGAAAAGTGCGTGAAGTATCCAAAGAATGCTATTGGCATTAAAAGGGTCTTACTGCTTATTTCGTCAAGGTTCATCAAGACAGGAAGGTCATTGTAAAAACAGTTAGGGCGCAGGCGAGCTGGTGTAGGTTTACCACTTTGTTAGACCACCTGAGACTGGGTGGAAGAAACACGACGACGTTTGTTAGACCACCTGAGACGTCGACGTGTTTCTTCCACCCAGTCTCAGGTGGTCTAACAAAATGGTAAAAGGTCATTGTACTACTTTCGGGTAACGACAAAAGTCACTGTTCAGGTTTCCAGTTTGGGCCATATACTATTTTGTTCTTCTTAGAAGAAGGAGGGGATGTCTTTTTGTAACAGTGAAAGCTGTGAACCATAGATATTTCATAAAAGGGGGAAGGGGGGGGCAGTTGAAGCTTCACTATTTCACGCTTTACCACTCCACCTCTCACAGCGGCGGGGTAGGTTGATGGAATAGGATAGGATAAATACGAGCTTTCCAGGGTCTACCTCCAGGAGTTCATTGATTTTAAGGTATTGACGTTTATTGAAACAACACTTGTTTGCGACTTTTGTCGTGGGACAAATTAGTACTGCCAGTGGAAATGGCACCAATGCCGAATCCAGTTGAAGAAATACTATTTGATACAAGCGCGTTTTCTTTTTCTTTTTAATCTAACACACGTTTGCATCCGTTTTTTTTTTTTTTTTAATAGGTAACATTGTAAAATTGGACTCCGAATTTCAGAAAATTTAGAATCAAACAAAAATAAATTACTCAGAATTTTCGGCAAAAAATAAACTCCGAAAAACACCCTCCATAAACTCCGCATGGGGCTTGCGAGCCCTGGTTTGACCACTCCTGGCATATAACTTATCACTAGGGGTGGCCGAACCGCGCCTCGCTGCTCGCTTATATTTTATCTATATTGCTCCCTTATATCACCCCTGCGGGCGAAGTAAGGGAGCAATATAGATAAAATAAGCATACGCACGTTCAATTTAATTTTGGATGAAATATATAATTTACGATGAGATTGCCAGCATTAGTGTACTAATGCCGCAGGTCGCGTTTGTGGCCCTCAAACTCTGTATCTGCTTCGCTATTTTGTAGGTTCCCTACGCGAATCGTAATCGCTTTGTTCTCCGGAAAAATATGCGCGATATTCATAATTCACAATTTCTATTAAGAAAAAAAACAAAAAAAAAAACTCGATATACATTTGAGTCAGTATAGGTAGCTGCTACACAACTGTTACACGCTTCATAAAAAAAAAAAAAAAACTTTGAACTTTTTTTTTGTGCAAATGAGACAACTCCACTATGGTCGCGCCGTGTAGCGAATTTGTCACGCGCAACTCACTGTAAGCCTATTCAAGTAAAGATCAATGATTGCTGTTTAAAGTGTATCGCAGAACAGTACACATACAAGTCTCGCTGAACGCGTATCATGCCACCGGAAGATTGGCTGACTAATAATGCCCTAAAACAAAAGGACAATGAAACATCGACAACCACCAACGGCTCCACAAAGTAGCTATGACAACGGCTACGATAACTTGAACGACTCACGACGGAAGTTTGATTCGTGGGCAAGCGGCAAAGAGAAATCCAGACCGTTATCAATCACGTGCTGCCTTGCTTTGCTCCCCAAGAATAGGCGTCTGCGAAGACTCTCAGGAGCCGTGTACCAACAGACGCACTCTCAGCTTATTGTTACACCTAAGTACACATACATCCTAAATAGAGGTCTTCGTATGCACTTTTCTGCAGAACACGCAGGCAGCCAATCACCGCGAACAACGAAAGAATCCTAGCGAATGAGGAATCTCAGAATAGCAATACGATTAGGCTGCGAAAAAGCGACGTGTGTATACAGACGATAGGGGACTTTTAGCAAACAGTTGCCTGTTCTGCGATGCACGCTCGTGCCGTCTCGAACGCTTCGTATATCCTGGCAGCGGCACGATTCATTCTTTCTTATCATGTTAAAAACACACACAAAAAATAAATAAATAAAGCGAACGGAAAAGAGAGAGGTAGGCGTTTATTAAACAATGATGTCAACCAGCGCCTAGTGCTGGTTTGCTACATTGTGAAATGAACGGAAGCGAAAATCATACGAATAGAAGAGAGAAAGGTAAACAGGAAAAGATGGAGAGAGAAAGCACACAAAACCGAAGTATTGAAAGATGAATAAAAAAATGAACGAAAATGTTTCACTGGAAAGTGTCATTGCCCATTGCTGTTCATCTACTCCCCTACAGTTTCTTCTGTAAGCGAGTAGCTGTTAGAAATTTCAGCAGAGCTTTCGTGGCGTTATAACTATAACTAGGCTCCTATTGGAGTTTATTTTTCGTCAAATTCGGAGGGTGTTTTTCGGAGTTTATTTTTTGCCAAAGATTCGGAGCTTATCGGAGTTTATATTTGTTTGATTCCCAATTCTCCGAAATTCGGAGATTAATTTCGCAGTGTTTCCTATTAAAAAATAATAAATAATAACTGGATGCAAACGTATGCCAGATGAAAAATAAAACGCGCTTGTATAAATTAAGATTTCTTCAGTTGAATTTGGCGTTGGTGTCATTGGAAATACTAATTTGTCCCACGACAAAAGACGCACACAAGTGTGGCTTCGATAAACGTCGATACCTTAAGATCAATAAACTACCGGAGGTAGCCGCAAGGAAGCTCTAGCCATCCCATCAATCTATCCTGCGGCCGCGCGAGGTGGAGTGGTTAAGGATGTAATAGAGAAGTTTCAACTGCCCCTCTTCACTATTTTATACAATCTCTATGGTCCATAGATTTCACTGTTACAGAAACATACCCTCTCCTTTCTCTAAATCCCAAATCCCATTGGAAACCAAAAGAGTGGCTTTTGTCGTGACACGAATGGTACGATGACCTGTTGCCCTGAACCAACCTTGACGAGACAACCCGTAAGACCCCCTTTCGACAACGGTCTGAGGCTTGAAGATAATTATGGTGTCATTTTTCCAAAACCATTTCTCCTGCGCTGATCAAATTGTAAAAAAAAAAAAAATCGCTTTTTTTTTTGTTGTGCTTCCCCCCCCCCCCCCCCACCCCCCCCAACAGCAAAAAAAGAAAAGCATGGTCACACAACAATTCGGAGTTTATCGGATAAATCCGAATCGACAAAAATTTTACCGGCGGGTGTTTTTCGGAGTTTTTCGGATTTATCCGAAAACACGGAGCCCTACTTATAACCTTCAGCAGCAGAAATCCATGGACCAAGCAACATACGAATGTTTACGTCCTGTTCATTTTGTGGTCTCAGGCTTGTCTTCATGAGCTCCATTTCACGGCTGTACTCCTTGCATTCACACAATAGGTACATGTTCGATGTTATGTGCGACCCCACACGAAGCACATTCAGACGACTCAGCTCTACCGATTTTATGAAGGTAGCTGTTGCTCTATGCCACATTCAGTCTCAAGAGATGTAGGACCGTCTAGGCTGCCCTTGATAGTCCTCGTGGTGCCCGAAATTGAAGTTTGGGATCGATATTGTAAAGATAGGAATAATGATGTCGAGGATTTCTCCAAATAGAAGATAATATTTCTTGGCCAATATTTCCAATCAAGTTATTTGCATCTGACCTAGATAACGGAATTGACACAGTAATAGTGCTCTCATGAGCGTTTCGAGCGGCTCTGTCAGCGATAACATTTCCGGTTATACCAGAGTGACCAGGAATCCACTGTATAATAAACTGGTGCCCTTTGCATGCAGATTGGCGAGCTGCTGCCAGAATATCACGTGCGAGTTGCAAGTTCGGGCTACATTTCTTCATCGTAGAGTGGGTGTATAGAGCAGATTTAGAGTCCACAAAGATGGCCCAAAAACTAGGACTCTCGGCTCCCACGTGTGCAACCTCTGCTCGAATTGCTTCGAGTTCCGTCGCTGTTGACGACGTAACGTGGCTCAACCTTGCTCGTATGCATGCGTCCAGAGACGGAATGTAGGCTCCCAGGGTTGATGATGCTGACACTGTAGACCCGTTGGTGAAGACATGTCTAAATGAGGCATAAGTTCGGTTTATGTAATCAGCGTAATCACGGGGCGGGCATTGTTTTCTTCGAAGTGATTCCCGAAATACTCGTTCTAATTTCTAAGTGAGGATACCTCCATGGTGGATAGCTTGGAATTACCGCAGCTTCAAAAGAAGTGGGCTTGCAATCCTCCAAGAGTGTGATAACTTGTGCAAAGCCAGATGATGGTCTCTCTGTTACAATATTTGTGAGCCGATGCTTATATGTACGCGATTTGTGACGGAAGATGAGCTCTTAACATTTCTCGCGTTCTTAAAACGGCCGGTGAAATCGCTTGTGTTTCCGCAAGAGATCCCAATTTAGAAGTGCCTTTCGCACTCCTAAACATGTCCGAAGAGCTTGTTCTTGAATACTCTTGAATTCTTTTAGAAGAGTACGTGAGATGTTATGCATAACAGGCAGGCTGTAGCGCACAATTCCGAGAAATAAGGCATTATATAGGGCGGGGAGTGCGGAGACAGATCATCCCCATTTGGTTCCACAAATCTTCCTTATTATATTGATGAAATAGGAGAGCTTACTGCTGCAGTCTGAGCTAGTAGATGTTTTGCGTCTCTTTCGGCCCTGGACCATTTGATATGGGTCTGAGTTCGTATCTGGATCGTCAGAGATACTTTCGTAGTAGGATATCGTGATTGAGGAGCTCGACATATCCGTTGAACCCTGTTCCATTTCAATTGGCGAGAGGCCTGGCCGGAAGGAAGGCCCTCCGCGGCCATGGTCGGTGACCGATGCGTCAAAATTGAGGATCGTATGGTTTTTTCCTGGCCCGAGCAGAAAGAAACTTGAATAAAATCAAAATATAGCGAGACGCTCACAATAGCAGTGAAAACAAAACAGGCTTTTTCCTTTTCTCGAACGGAAAAGAAGCTTACCACACACTCTGTTTTCCTTCTGCCTTCTCTGCATTCGGAAATCACGAACAGTTAAACCAACGTCAAGTTCGTCTTCGCTTCTTGTTACGTGCCGTACATCTGAACGTCACAACGCGTAAAGCAGACGCTGGGGGTACCACGTATTTCCGGAAAGGTCTATGAGCAAGTGAAACGACGTGCTGATCGTTTCTGCGCACATTGCATTTTCACGGACTAATCGTATTCTGAGCGTCGTTCGCAGGATTCTTCCGTTGTTCGAAGTGATTGGCTTTCTTCGTGTTCAGCAGGAAAGTCAACGCAAAAACTTGTTCCAACCCGAGACTGAAAACACACACACACACACACGCACACGCACACACACACACACACACACACACACACACACACACACACACACACACACACACACACACACACACACACGATCTATTTGTTCGTTTTTTCCCCCAGACTCTGACTGAAGTATGGGTACCATTCATGAGCCCGCCTGCGTTTCCACTCTTTCATCGAAACTGTTGTTGTGTTGTTGCTGTTTTTATTTTGGGAATGTGATAGTCATGTTTCTAGTTCTCTCAGTATACGCTTCAATTGTGGTACAATCTCGATCGTGCAATACTTCTTTGGCAGCGGGTGCCCCTAAACATGAGGAACAAGCAGTATAGCGTAACGGGTGTAAACGGTTTTACAGTCATTGCCGTCCAGTGACAATGAGATTATGAGAGCTGTTTCTTATAGTGACGCCCTAAGAATGACAGGACGTAACTTATTATGAGGCACCTGGCTCCTGGCAGTCTTCTTACCGGGGGCCCGTTCACACACCTGCGTTTGCTTACGACCGAGTTCTTGTGATATCTTACGACGAGAGAACACACTGGCACGCTGGCGCCATCCATACGGTGACCTTGAAACTGTATTTCACTAAAGCGAGGGTTCTGCTCTATTTGCTGGATCAAATGTACGTATATACTATCTATGAGAAATGGTCGTTTATAGCATTTTCAGCAGTTTATCAAACAAAAAACAAAAAGATGTGCAAAAAAAAAAAGCTAAGTGTTTCACAGCTACCCGATAGATGGCGCTAGCGTGCCTCTTGGGATCTTGTCGTAAGAGATCCCAAGAGGTTTCAAGACAGTCGGCTGCACTCGTAAGGTGACGCGAGAGTGTGAACCAGCCTTTATGCGGCAATTTCAACGATTGCGGAGAAACATGCGATCGGGGTCGCGGTCATATTTACGTTTGCAGTCCAGTCTCGTCGTCGCGTGGGATGAAAGAAAGTGGCCGCTAGTCTCGCCCCGAGAGACACGTAGTAGACAGCTGGCAACGTGGAGTAGCCGAGCGTCCGGTTAGACCAGTCCGCCCGAGAACGCCAAGACCTCGAGACGGCGCCAAGGCCAGCGAAGCCATTTGCCCGCAGCAAGCGTTCACAGTCGAAGGCCCTTTTGTTGCCTTTTGTCAGAAGGGCGAAACGCTCGTGTTTCGTTCTTTTTTCCCGAACGGAAATTCCGAGAACCACCACCGCATAACCCCGTTTCTCTCCTCGTCGTCGGTGTTCTCTCCGGTCTTCGGCGACCGGTCGATAAGGCTGGCTCCGACTGTTTTGCTCGCAGCCTCTTCCACGATGAATTGAGCAATGCGTGATGGAGAAGAACCTATTCCCTGAATACGTCCGCGCGGATATTTGTCTCCGGGACACGGGTTTTAACTCTACGGACGATTTTTAGCCAGCTGTGCATAGACACAGACATAACTTCGCATAACTTTTTTAGCTCGTAAAATTCCAAGTGCGCTGGATTACCGCGCATGCCACCATTAGTGTTGTTGAGTCAGTGCTGGTCGCACACTTTAAAACATTTTCCCTGCTTTAAAGCAAAAAAAAATAGTCATTACCTGTTTATACAGCAGGAGTTTAGTGTGCCAGAGTATGGCGACATCGTTACCCACTGTAGATGAGAAATTTAGCCAGTGGCTGTACGACTGAGCCTGCGGACTTTTAAAGGGACACTAACAGGGTATTTATGCTCGTCGAGGTTTTTAGTTGTACGTGACATATGAGAGCCCAACTACCCAGAACACAATTTGCGGCTCGAAATTCGGTTTCTTTCCGCCCAAAAATCGCCGATCAAGAACTGGCGGGTTTGAGTCGCGCTCACTCTCTTTTCCGTGGTCACGGGCCGTTTTCTAAGGTTTAGAGACGACCACCAAATTTAATCAAAGTCGTGGGTCATTGAAGGCACATAGTCATTATTAAAAATAGAAAAAAATATGAAACCCATTTTTTGTGGCTTCCAACAAGATTGCAAATACGGTGACTGAAAAAAAAAAAGAAGGTTGCACAGACAACCGGAAGCATTCTCTGCGTTCACTGCATAATTCTCAACATGGCGTCGTTTCGCGTATCGTGGGACTCGCGGATGGTAGCGGACGACGGGCGTGGGACCTCTTCTTCAGAACTGTCGTTCACGGTACCGGCGAATTCTGTCTTCCTTCGAAAGAGAAATTTTGGACCGATCCAAAGAACTGATATTCATCCCGTACGACACGCCCGACCAGCAAGCCGATTGCACGAAGACATCGCCGAGCCGTCGTCCCTTCTGGTGGCTGAAGACATCGCTCGCGCAAACGTCAAGCATGAAGTGCGTGCATCGAGTTGAATACGCACGCGTACGACAGGTGAAGAACGAAGTGGAAGCACCCCTTTCCACTTCAGCGGAACGAACGATGGAAAGGAGGTCGCCTCCTTTCAGTGTTAGCACTACTAAAGTGGAAAGACGTGAGGGGAGCTTCCACTTCGTTCTTGACCTGTCACCGATGCGTGGGGCTGCCCGACTTCGACGCGGGAGTGTTTTTACTGGAGGAAAACAGACGGCAAAGTTAGCAATCTGCAGTTGACCCGCTGCATTATTACTAACGAAAGTGGTTACGAGGTATCTCTCAATAGCTCAGTGGAAAGACGTCCGCTTCACCTGCAGCGGATCCGAATTCGATCCCGTCTGCGCGTACGTTTTTTTTTTTTTTTTTTTTTCTGTCAAACATTTTGCGATGTTTTTTTTTTTTTTTTTTTACAATTATCACTGAAAAATAAAAAAAAAACTTGTGGACGACACGTCGCTGAACTAAATGGTATGGGATTCCCTGGTCTTTATAAACCTTTTCACCCTCCGTTGCATGGGTGCCGCCATCTTGCAATCACGTGACGCTGCCGCCATAAAGTGGCTTCAACTCGTCACTCCGGTCTCCCTTCCAATCCCTGGCAAGTGCGTTGGTCGTGTTTTTCGTCGCGTTTCACCGCGTTTCTTGCTTTATTCTGTAAAGCGGCGTCGGATGCTCGTATTTACGACCTAATTGCGTTTAACCATTACGTACACAACTTCTGAATCTGATTTTGCAACCCAATTTGACTATTTTCAACAGCGGCGTACCGGATACGTGTGAGGAGGTGAGAGTGAGCAGGAATCAAAGTTAGACGAAAATAAACCCTGGAGAAGGGGAACAAGAGGGACAAAGGACAAACACAAATCTCCAAACACAGCTAGGTGACTGGTGCACGACCGAAAAAATCCGCCTGGTCCGGGTATCGAACCCGGGACCTCTCCATTACAGGTGGAGCGCTCTACCAACTGAGCTAACCAGGGGTTAGACGTCAGTAGAGCAAACGGGTTTTATCAGCTGCCACCAGTATAACACCAACAAGGGTGAGGCTTGCAATTTAAGGTTATGATTATAATGCAATTAAATGCAAAGGTGCAAGCGAGCTGGACAACAATGACGAAAATAATCCCTGGAGAAGGGGAGTTAGCATTGGCGCACATTCAGTATATGTAGAGGAATCTATGACAGCGCGAAAGTTGAGAGGCCACTTACTTATGATTGCGCCGGATTGCCTAATGATGGTGGCAAAACACGCGTAATAAGAAGTGCAAGGTATAGTTATGATTGTGCATTCAGGATCTGAAGGAAGGTGACAAAGATGGCGCATATGAAGTCAATATATGTGTTTTCTAAGAGCTTTGTCTTCATAACAAATCGAAAACAGTTGCTTTCGATAATATGGGATGCATTCGACAAGTAACGAGCGTTTAACTTGCACTTTTTTTTATGGTGCTTGGATTAATTATGACGTCAGCATCAGGCGATTTGTTTGCTCATGATATTACACATAGATGTATTAAACATTGTTAAGGCCTGTTCACACATACAGCGGAGCGCTAAGTTAGCGCTACGTGAGCGCTCCAAGGAGCGCTCATGTGGCGCTGCCTGGCGCGTGACTTCGTTCTAATATAGCGCGCGAGTAGCGCTTTTGTAGCGCTTTGTTAGCGCTCCAGTAGCGCCTTGTTGGCGCTCCAGTAGCGCCTTGTTAGCGCTTCAGTAGCCCCTTCTTAGCGCTTCAGTAGCGCTTCAGTAGCGCTTCTTCTACCGCGGTGCTGTGGATTAGCGCGTGCACTGCGGTTCCGGTTCCTGTGGTTGGGTGTACATCCCAGCACAATGGGGGACATATACATGTGGGATGCTGAAATAGAAACGCGACAAATGCTGTTACATACGCGATTAGTGCATATGTGTGTGGACGGCTTAACGCTCATAAGAGCCTTCTGGGTACGCGAAATCTTTCGCCACCGAGATACCGACGGGTACACGGCGAACCTTGTTCCTAGGCTGAGGGACCGAGACACAGAGCTCTTTCGAAGGCGATTATTTTTAACTGCGTGTCTTTGAAACAAGGGTCGCGCATATCGAATAGAAAGCGATGAGGTCGTACCCAATCAATTAGTCGCTCAGAGTCCATGACTATGGACCGTCTGCCCAACCCTTTGCTTGGAGAGCGGCTCTTTTACTTCCTCTTCTTTCAATGCCAAGGGAAAAACAACAACGAAGAAATCGCCGTGCACGCGCTGTTCCGCAGCAGCAAGCACGGCACAAGGAGCGTGAGAGCGCTAACAAAGCGCTTTTGTAGCGCTACTGGAGCGCTAACAAAGCGCTTCTGAAGCGCTAACAGAGCGCTACTGAAGCGCTAAATGAGCGCTACATCACGCGCTAGGAAGCGCCACATGAGCGCTTCTTCGAGCGCTCACGTAGCGCTAACTTAGCGCTCCGCTGTATGTGTGAACCGGCCTTTAGTTGATTTTGAAATAAAAATCGGTCTCATAGCTGCGAGGTTAGCGGAGAACGACGGATCTGGGATACAGACATGCCGAGAATAGTTTTAGCCACACAAAAAAAGTGTTGCGCAATAAAAAAATTTAAAAAAACGCGGAGATAGAAAACAGATGCGCCCAAACCGGCCAGGTTCAAAAACACGCGCGCACCGAAACGTTCGCGTACCAAAACGCTCGTAACGAATCGTCCAGTTCCGACTCCCAAATCGTCCAGTGTCAAAGCGTCCTGGACGTAATGTTCGCATAAAAGGTCTAAGTCGACCCCATTACAATAAACCCGTGGCTGAGGAACAATTCAAAAACGGACAACCACACACACCGTCCGTTTCTTTTATATATTGCCGCGGGCGCAGCTGGCACAGTAGGCAGCGCGCCCGTAGCCTAGCGGTTATAGTGTTTGGTTCCCATGCAAAGAGCCGAGGCTCGATTCCTGGTTGCGGAGGTACCTTCTTGTTGTTTCTGTGAATGGCGCCTTCTGGCAAATTCGAGTGACCTGTTGCTTATTCGAGTTTAAAATGTTCTACGCGGCGAGCTTCTACGCCGATTGTTCCAGAAGCCCACGCGTGTACATAAGGGACTCGGCGTGGCGAGTCGGGGTTAGTCTAGCCCCAGCGTTCGATGCTGCTGTTTCGACGCCTGCGACGCTAGCCTTTTCCTATTTTGTTTTGGGCACAAGTTCGCCCCATTAAACGTTCAGTTTGCTTCAGTTTTAGTCGCCTCATCATTTGTCATTCGTGACAATATGTTCCCGGTCTCCGGTTTATCCTTATAAAGTTGGTTCACCAGCTTGGCTGTGCTCTTTTCACTTTTATCCAAGTTGACGAACTATTTCGACGACGGATCTTCGCGTCGCGGAGGCTTCGCCTCCGAATCGTCTAGAGAACGATTTCGCTGTCTCAGTCAGCGATCGCTTATCTCGGCGAGATGAAGGCAGGAAGGGCATGTGCTGGCACGATGGCGTAGCCGTCAAACAGGGAGCGCTCAGGAGGTTCGCTGGAACGGCGCGTCGAGCGGCAAATAAATCCTCGGATCTGGAGCGGCGCGACACCCGCTCGGGGTGCACCAGTGCCGCGGGAATCGCGTTCGGCTGCTTTCTTTTCCAGCCTCCGGAGGCGTGCGGAGCAGCAGGGACGCGGAGAAAAGGTCAGGCGCTGCGTCAAGGAGATGCCCGGGTTTTTACCCGACGCCCACGTGACGCCCCGAACTGGGACAGCCGCCCCGAAGAGGGTTTCCACCGAAAGCGCCGATCGATCGGGCATCCCTACCGTGCTCTCCTTGCCTTGCTTTGCGGTCCACACACTGCAGGCGGGTTGGCTAATACGCCAACAGAGGCAGAACTTGAACGATTGATGGCTCACGTGCGACAAAACTGTCAGATGGCAACGTGAAAAAGAAGAAGAAAAAAAAAACAGGTCCGTCAAGACCAACAAGGCTTGGGTGGAGGCTATAGTTGGTTGTTCATCATTGATTTTAAACTGCGCTGCCTTCTCGGGTTCGTGTCGTTATTCCCTCGTCTTAGTTTTGTCTTTGTCCTCCTGCTCAATGATGGTAAACTCTGGCAGAATAATAATTACGCGCTTACTGTGGCAGGGCACAGCGGAACGTATTACCGTATCAACAAGCTATTCGACGACATAAAGAGGCGCGTTTATGTGGTGTTTATCTCTGCGTTGACAACGAAGGTATACGTGCTTGCTGAACCAAACAACTGCTGGCTTTCTATCACAGAAGGACGGGCTAGTTAGAGTTTGTGTTTATGCTCTTTAGATTGGTCCAGTCAGCGGAGAAAGGAGCGGGTAGACGGTACAATGGATTACAGGTTACACGCCAATCTCTGAGAGAATATTGATATATTTTGATATAGTAATACGTTTTAGGAAACCACAATCCCATCTACAACCTCCTCAAGTTCTTCTTTTCTTTTTTTTTTAAGTTTAGGAAGGTGTGTGTCAACGCCGTTCGTCGCAGAGATTTCGGAAGGCTGTGGACTCCGAAACCTTCACTGGCGGCCATAGTTGAGTTCGTTCCTCCTCAAAGCAAGCTTACGATAAGTTTCCACAACGCTCCTGCAACGTGCATATTGCACACCACCAACATTGTAGTTCTTCTCAGAGGATAGGTAGGGGTTCGTTCTGAGCCTGCACTGCAAACACTGTGGTCAATTATAGCGCCCAGTAAACACCACCTATTTATCGCGTCGAACTCTCTTTCCGGCCGGCAATGTGTATTAATAGCTGCTAGAGATGTTTGATGTCTACAAAGTATAGCAGTAAAACAGCCGTAACATCTTACCTGACTGATCGGAACTGCTCTTGCGACTATAGGCCAGTCGTACGTTTTGCTGTACCGCGGTACGAACTTTGCGTCACACGACGGCCATGCAGCTAATCACCAGGGTTGCCATCCCTCTCGAGCCGGTAGTTTCGGTTTCGCCGTAGACACCCGAAACAAAACTTCGTGATAATAAGATATCTACAAAACTACACGAGGCATCGAAAAAATAAATTACACATCGTGATTCAGGGTCGGATTGGTTTGTGATATAAAAGGCAGAAAGGAGTGCCACGATGATATGCACTTTTGGTGCTGCTTGATGGTCTCCATGGGATCGCAATGTCGGCTGGAGTCGGACTTGAGACGCGTTCACACCGGCAAGTCGCGAAAGCGACAGGGGTGCAGCCGCTTTCAGACCGAATTTTGCGACCCGTCGGCGAGTTGCCCGGCGGCTGAATCAATCGGCGGCGCCTCAGAAGTGACGGGAGGTGTGCCTCGCGTTTGTTTACATCCGGCACGCCGAACTTCTGGGGAGAAGGGGCAACCAACATGTCCGTTCAGCGCCTCGCGGTTCGCGGTAGCGGCCATGGATGCAGAGCCACGGAGGTCTCTGCGGCGGCTCTGGTCAGCGCTATTGAAGGACACCCATTCCTTCATATACAAGGCACCCCGATTTGAACGAGCGCCCGAAAAAGACCTCGGCCTGGCAGCAAATCCGTGCCACTTTTGTCTCGACAGATACGTACCGCGACGCGGTAGCTCAAGCGAGTGCACGCCGATGTAGCGATTGTGCTTCTTTGTACGGTTCAAAAGGACACGAGTCAACAGAACGGGCCTTTTCCATATGGCAACGACGTCGCGTGTGTAGCTGTGAGACACGAAAGCACTCTAAAAAAAACCCGCGCGTCTACTTTCCCGCAGAACACTCGGAGAGCCAATCAGCGCAACTTACGGAGGCAGCTCAGCGAATGACGATGCCGAAACCTATGTTTAGACCAAAAAACGCAGTCTGAGTTGTGACATTAAGCAATAGAAAACGTCACGCTTGCATTGCTTAATGTCGCTACTCAGGCGGCGATTTTGGGTCTAAACATATGTTTCGGCATCGTCATTCGCTGAGCTGCCTGCGTAAGTTGCGGTGACTGCTATCCGAGTGTTATGCGGGAAAGTAGGCGCACGGGCTTTTTTAGAGTGTATAGTTTACAGAAGAGAAGTGCAATGAGAAAGAGCTGACTTCTGCGAGTTCAGGGTCTTGTTGCTATTGGCGAATCGACTTGTGCAAATGCGAACTAAACCCATCTTGAAAGGTCCCCCTGGTCCCGAACTTCTCTTGCCCGATGTCGGCGCCCGGCTCCAGAGCAGTCCAACAGCAAGGACGACCCCAGAGTCAGAACAAGCATAGACTCCGCGCTTTGAAGAAACCGCGTTCAAAGCAGTTTACCATGCACGCCAGCGCCAATGAACAAGCTTAGGTTGGCGGCAGCTGTGGCATTGACCGTTCCCTGCCGCTCCGGGCCGCGTATCTCGCGCTGGCGGGGATGTTCGCTCAGCGCGATCGCGATCTGCCTGCGCAAGAGTGCTGCCGGGCGAGGCTCTTCAGGTTGCGTCGTTTGGGCGAAAGGGAGCGAGAGAAGGAAGGCTGGGACAGCCTCGATCACCTGACGTCCCTGTTCAGCGGGATCGAACAGCTTTTATTTATAGTTTTTTTTTTCAAACTTCTGAGATTTCAATCCCCCATTTTGACGAAACTCTATCGCTGCGTCGTCATTAGCTGCACGCCTTCCATAAATGGCAGTAATTTTCGTCTGTTTCTTTTGTAAAAAGTAGACACACAAACTTTTTTTTTTCTTTTGCAACGTAGCTCAGAATTGTTAGTTTATCTCGTCATTATTTGGTGGGCTCCAAAATCCAGCTTTATCAGCGGTTGACTCTCCGTAACAGCTATGAATCAATAGAAGCAAGGACTTTTTCGAAAGTAAAATGAGTAGAGACGGTTTATTCTTAGGCAGCGGCTCCCGAATCCCTTCATTTTTGCGTTCGTTCGTGTGCGGAGAGCACGTCGTCTGCCTCTTGCGCGGGAGTTTCGGTGACGTCAGAACGACGCCGAGTTCTGATTGTCTATGATTAGAAGGATAGTGGGTAGACCTCAGTGCTAAATGCCTCAAGGTCTACCCCCTATTTTTTGTTATTGTTTTTCAATCAGCCAATCAGAGCTCGGCGTTCTGACATATCGGAACCCCTGTGCAGGAAGCAGACGAGCTTGCGCTCCAAATTGCGGTCGCGTCACTTTATCCATATACGGTCACGCGAGAAGTTCTTGTCATTGTAGGACATCACGGGGTTTGGCCGACGCAGCCCTTGCGCGGGTTCGCCGTCGCGTGTTTCAGCGAACGATCCGAGCATGTCGGTAAGACATACGAATTCTTATTAATGGCAGCCATGCCACCGAAAGCGTCAAGATAGAACCTTCTCATATGTACTGAGCACTTCAACTTGCAGATAAACACTCCTCGGCTTATCTTGCGAGCTGACCTACGAATTCTTCGCGTTCTTTCCGAGTGCACGCCCGCCAAAACTGCCTCACTGCGCTCGTGGCCTATATAATTAGCAAACGATGCCCGAGAAACCGCGTCTTGACAATAGACCCTTTTCAAAAGTGCGCGCCATGCGGCTCCGCCAATCAGCCGAGTCCATTATAATGTAACACCCGAGACGGATGGTGCGGAAAAATTAAGAAACTGGGAAGTCGAAGAAAAAGACAACAGTAGGAGAGCGTCTTGATTTGATACGTTCTCCTCTTTTGCTTAGACTTAAAAAGTTTCCTCATATCTCCACACCAGGGTCTCGGGTGGTATACGTTACAATTAATTATCACCAGCTCGCCCGCACACTCACTGTGATTTCGTCATCAGATGTGTGTGTGTGTAGGCGTTGGAGACGGAAATGGGGGAAGTGAGAGCCAATTGTGCACGCGCTTCGTCATCCGAGTCCCCTGTTGCATAGGCGCGCATTGCGAGCAGGTATTGGACTCAAGCGCATGCGTCAGAGTTCCGCGAGGACATCGGATCCAATCACGCGCTTCGTACCCAAGAAAGGAGGACCACCAATGTTGCCTGATGGGGTATTGAAAAGGGTCCATTCAACCGATACCACATAGAAGACAAGTCCAGCGCCTTTGCCACACAAACGTCAGCGTTCGTGATCTCCGACCCGCAGCAAGCGCCAAACAGGCTAAAGTTTGACGAGCGTCACCGCAAAGCGTCACGAGCGTGACGACGTGGCGACGCCACGACGGACGCATCTGGCGCTTTGCGGCTACTCTCGTCAAGCTTCAGCCTGTTTGCCGCTTGGGGCGGCTTCGGGCATCCACGAACGCTGACGTCATGCGCCGGCCTTCTCGGTGGTATCGATTCAACGATGGCGTTCGTCGGTGGTGGGATTTTTTACAGCGACGACCGTTATTGATGAGGTTTTGCCGCGGAACCCGCGTGTGCACGTACGTCGCAACCTGCTAAATTCAGCGGGAAACTTCCCGCTAAATTTAGCGCGAACTTAGTATCACGTCATGTCATGAAGTCACGGGACGTCAAAGTGTCGGATGAACACCGTCGGCTAAATTTAACGGGAAGTCCACTCAATGCAAACACATCAGCGTAACTATGTACAGCGGTGTGCTGCGTCACGGCGGTTCATTTGCAAGACGCGCGACAATTGGAACCGAAGATTTTTATTTTTTCCCCTCTTCTGCTTGAACATGCAGCACATCATTCGCAGAAAGCAACTTGCCCAAAGAGCGGATGCCTTGGTCGGAATCCTCACCGATGAACGCAATCGGGGGCTATCGGACGTGCGCAGCTGCCGGCTGCGCGCCGCGTGCATTAAAGTTGGGAAGGCGGGAACCCCTGACGAGCATTACGACACAGAAGTTTGCCACTGCGTTCATTCACCTCAGACTGCCTGCTGCGAGGCGTAATGGGAATTTTCGCCGGTGACTAACAAGTACTAACACACCTCCAGCATGAGTGAAATGCTGGCTTTATTTTTGTGGCAAACATGAGAGAAATATAGACGCTTTCAGCACGCGCCAAATTGAGCCGCCATAGCCGACCTTCTCTTGTCTTACCGAGATGCCGAGGCACTGAAGCGGGGCTTGACGAATCTCCAAAAAGGCCTATGCTGGGGAGATGGACGCAGTGGCACCTAAAGCGGCAATAACCTATCCTGTTGTGGCAATATTGAAGTGAAGCTAACAGAATAAGAGGAAACAAAAAAATGAAGGTCGGTTATGGCGGCGCCCATGCACAGCTGCCTGAAAGCGTCTATATGTATTTATCGGTAACTTTCAGATCTATTTTATCAGTCACCGTGGCTTACAGTCGCTTCCCCAAAAGAAACGAAATAATCCGACTTGTCCGGACAACGGCGATAGAGATAGGTCTTAAACTACTTTGCATTTTCCTCGGGATAAACTCATGCGAGTGTTAAAAGGTATTCACACAGGTTGACACAGGGATGCTTTTCGGGGAGGGATGTGCGTGAGTCAGGGATCGGCGGAACAAGTGGGACTCCCTCCTTGACTCCACCATTCACACGAACGACGGGGAGACGAGGGATGTCAGTGTCATCAGACGCATTTGGCGGTCCCATTCTCGACAACAGGGCTCGGTGAGCGCTGACGAGAGACAAATGGAGGCGTTCATCAAACTGCGATACGTGATTATGGCAGAAGCGCTGTTAGATGCAGATGACGACGAACTGCATCCTGCTAAAATAAAAATAAAAATGCTTCTTGAATGGGTGGATGCAACACAGAGGACGTGTAAT
This sequence comes from Ixodes ricinus, assembly GCA_037355805.1. NCBI lineage: Eukaryota > Metazoa > Arthropoda > Arachnida > Ixodida > Ixodidae > Ixodes > Ixodes ricinus. The sequence continues at coordinate 107,571 of JAZHYW010043958.1, read as the reverse complement.
AAAAACACCAGTTGTACGAGGAGCGGCTTGAGGACGGCATCGATGAATATCGAAGACTCCGTCTGGTGCCTAGGACGACATGCGCGCGCTAGCGCCACAGCAAGTTAGGCGATCCCGATGCCACCGCCGGTATCCCGCTGAGCGAAATCTGTAAAATTGCCAGACGCGCGAACAAGATGCCGCCAGTTGCGAATATATACCTTGGATATACCACGCCAAGGCAGGGACTGTTTGTGCACCCCGAGCAAAAGCTGCCCCATTCCCCTGGGATGTCTACGTCAGCGCGTTTCAGCCAGCGCAAAGGTGAGACGTTGTTACCACGTGATGCGCATCCCGGGGAGCAAAGGAAGCGATTTCTCCCCCGTGTGAATACCGCTTTAGAAACTTCAGAGGATAAAGTAAGTTCTATGTTACAGAAGTTCACAGATTATAGATGTGTTTAGTATTTAACCGTGTTTGCCTAGAATGAACAGTTTTGCCAAAGAAGGGTGCACCGGGTGAAAGTACCTATATGAAAACCACTCAATAGAAACCAGCGATACCTTGGAAGAAAGCTTTAAACGAGAGCCATCATCTAATTGACTCCAATCGTATGTAGTGAGGAAATCGTATCGTTGCACAAGGTCGCACCCGTCCTTTCCTGAAATGCGAAATCCTCTTCGTAGCGGTTGCGCGGGAAAGGCACGATAACCTCACAGATTTAAACTCCATCAACCATCACTTGCAGCGCTGAGAAGGGCTCGGGCGCAAGCTAGCGCGTGGTTTTGGAACGTCCCTTCGATGCACGAGTTGACGTATACCCGAGATGTTTTGGTGGCGCCCTCCTAAGGTTCCCTCTCGTGACGTCATTATCTTGCGAACAACAAGTTCGATGGTATTTGTAAATAACATGGTGGAGGCCTAAAATTATTGCGCTCTGAAACCAACACTGCTAACACCGCCAAAAGTGAAGTTCTTCCATTACTCTTATTTCCGTCGATGAAAAATCCTTTGCTGACGTCGTATTCAGCATTCGTCCAATCGTGAAAGGCCGACCACAGCGACGCTTTCGATCGCGCACGTCGCCGCCGAAACTGGGAAAGGAGGGCGGGGAATCGGGAGAGGAGGGGAGATTGCCTGCTAGCGCCACACAAGAGCAAGCGGCCAAACTTAGAAACACTCTTTTTTTCCCTCTTTTCTTTTTGGTATCGTGGAGTGCGCGTGCGAGCCAGGAACGCAAAAACCGCTGGGCTCGCGCTTTTGATGAAAACACGAAAACAAACGTAGTTCGGGGAGCGGCCGCTCATGATCCAAGCGCTCGCACAATAGCGAGTTTTAGTAGACCGTGTTTCCCGCTCCGCTAAGCCACTCCGCTACCTGCAACTCTACAGCCAAGGCCATCGGCGCGCAGGCGCAGTGGCGGTTTCTTCGTAGCGGAGGGTTAGCGGAGGGAAACACGGTCTACTAAAACTCCCTATCTCTGTCCTTTTTGCTCTACGCTACCATATTTGTCACCGTTCCGCGCGCTCCTCCTCTCGTTTTTCCTACGGCCGCGTGCCCTATGGCTCCGTCGTCGATGTACCAGGCTTTCTCAGTATAGAGGAGGAAATGCGTACACGAACAAAACATTCTGATGTGCTCACAGCGCGAAATCTCCACAGCCCAGCACTCGCATGCTCGTCACTTCGGAAAGCGAGCAAAGCAAAACGGCAGAGCGCGCCCAGAAAGAAGCCTGTTCGCGACGTGCCCTTTGCCCGGTTTCCACAAGCCTACCACTGAAGGACAGGCGCCTTCATCTCAGCAACGAGTCAATGCGTTTGAAGATGCGCTCCACGCTTAATAGGGAGTTTTAGTAGATAGCTCCGATAACAATGCCCCCGATAACGGTAGGATGTACGCTCGAAGGTGCTGGCGTATCGAGTGCAGTTATCGGAGTTCTCGGAACGATCTACCAAATGGTTCCCCAGTGCGGCTCAGCAAGCCGAACATAGCAGATAACCTAAATCGGACGTATATGCCAATTCTTCTTCGGAACCACGCGGTTCAGCGTGAGGAGGTGAAGGCGCCACAGTATTTTGCGCCCCGGTGGGAATCGTGTCCACCCTTCCGAAATGCACAGCGATCGGGAAAGTTGATGTTTTCAGTTTGCGGATAAAATACTTCGAATACGTTTGTTAGAATCTGCGCATGCTATACGAGCACGACATAAATCGAAAGGATGCGAAATGAAACTAATAGAAGAAAACCGGAAGCAGCGATAGGGTCTGCCGATGGTGGACGGCAGTGAGCATGTTTGCAAACCAGTGAAGATATGAGTAAAATTACTCGTTTTAGAAGGTATGGACAGGTAGTTTCTTTTACGGCGATGCGTTTGAAGTGCCTGCCAAATATCGTTTTCGGTGAAAAAGAAGGTCCTTCCGCCTCTGCATTTGCCAAAAGAAAACGCACCAAAAGGCTTGGCAATGGCCCCAAGCGATAATCGAGTTCTCTATGTAGCAAACTTAGCTAAAATTTTATTTCAGCCAAACTGCAGACATCGTTATATACTTACCCGTATGAACCACAGACACGGCAATAGTATAATATTAATGAATAACAATTACAACTTCTGAAACCTTTACTTTTTATTCAAGGTCCGACACTTTCTTTTTTTTTTTTTTGTTAATTTCACCATAGGAGAAAACCGTAATATTCCCACAGACTGTAAGAGCGTCAGACGGGAGTACGCATGTGCATTAAAACACCGATTTCGATAAATAAATAAAAATAAAAAACGCTCGATTTTTTGGGAAAAAGAAAACAAAACGGAATGTCCCGCAATCTTGCCCATTGAAAGTGACCCAGTAATGGCGGATCGGTGCACCAATGGCGGCCTCCGTGTACGCCTGTCCGTTTCGGACGGCCGAAATGCGTGGGAAGACGAAACGCGTGGTTTATTCTGCTCGTGCCTCTTGCCGTGTGATTCGTCCTTCGGCGTCTTGATCGGAAAATACCGCAATCCCATTGGCTGCGCAGCAGGATACTGGGGACTCGTCACACCCTGCCTTAGGGATGTACCCACTGATCTCTATGTCTATTTGCTGGATGATGATGATGATGATGATGATGATGCGGCTTTTCCCTTTATACCGGGCGAGCTCGAAGAGTCTTCGTGCCCTAGCCAAAAAAACTATAAGCTTCTGTTCTAAAGTTTCTTCCACCAGTGTTCCAGACGCGCTTTCGTCCTTTGCGCGCACTGCATGGGAGAAATGTCAAGCCTGTCTTGTGGAGGGTCGTCTGCTCCACCCGTACGGAGGTTGTCTGAGTCCACCGTCGTTTTAAAACCCAGTGCACATGCTAGCATCGCCTCCGAGTGAAGCCGGCGATCTACTAGTGGGGTTGGCCGCAGGCACTCACAGTAGAGCACTAGGTGTTCAACTGTCTCAGGTTTTTCTCTGCAGGCGCGGCACATCGTGGAAACCACCTTGGGGTCAAACCGCTCCCGGTAGACCAAAGTTCGTAGAGCGCCCGCTCGAGCCTCGAACAGAAGGCGGCTGCCCAAGCTATTGTCATAGAGCAGGGTTTCAGCCGCGATCAGTTGCTTGCTTTTGCTGTACACCAGCAGCGTTGGCTTCGCTTGAGCGGCTTCAAACCACTGGAAAACCTCCCTCTCACGTACTCTGCTTCTCACTTTGGCCTCCAACCTCTCACCCGCCACTACCTCTAAGGGTTGGGCAAAGAAGCCATACTTCTTTTGGAGTTGATAGAGGCGTTTCTGCCACCTTGTTCGTGTCCCAGTCATGTTAGTGTGTACAAAAAGTTTTTTGGCCCATCGGTTTCGATCCATGTGGCGGAGTCGTGCATCATAGCTTATCTTGCTGGTGGCTTCCCTGGCTTCGAAGCTGGACCATCCTAGGTCTCCCTGGACAGCTTCGTTAGCCACATTTCCGTGGCAGCCTAGAGCCTGTCGTCCCACTGCTCGTTGTCGTCGCTCTAGAACTTCTCGTAAGTCACCAGGGACGCACACCACAGCATTAGCGAAAGTCAAGCCCGGAACCATTACTGCCTTCCACACTTCCCGTGTAACTAGGAACCTATTGCAGCTCCAGAGACTTCTTTTCGGAGGTCGTTGGCCCCTCGCCCTGCTGACAGGCGAAGATGAGCGTGATGCTCTCGAAGGTGTTCCGGCGTATTGGCTAGAATTATACCCAGATATTTGTACGAGTCCTGATGTGGCACCACCTCGTCGCCCAACTTAAGTATACAGCAAAGCGTGTCTTCGGCCCCTGAGAACTGCACAAGCGCAGATTTTTTGCGTTGAAGCCTAGCTGTCGCAGTGCAGCCTCCGCAGTGCATATATCCAATAGCCGCTGCATATCTCCCGCTGTCTCAGCCATTAAAACGATGTCGTCGGCGAAGGTGAGCCCTGGAAGCACCCAGTTCACCTCCTCGCCATCCTCTAGGTGGGTTAAAGAGAAGCCCACTCTTGACTGAATCAGCCTCTCCTCCATCCCAGCCACGTAAAGCATGTAAAGGAGCGGGGAGAGTGGACACCCCTGTCGAAGTCCCCTAGTCACTATCACTTCTTCGGATTCTACCCCTTTCATTTCTGCCCTCACCTTATTGCCCTCATAAAGAGATTGGACGAGAGAAACACACTGTTGTGGCAGGTCAAGTTGTTCCAGACACTGAATGAGCAGTGAATGAGGGACACTGTCATATGCTTTGGCAATATCCAGAAAGCAGCACAGTAATTGTCTTTGCTCCTTTCTGGCTACCTCGATGCACTGAGTTATTGTGAACAGATTGTCCTCAAGTCTACGCCCTCGACGAAAGCCTCCCTGCAGCTCAGTAAGGTGCCCAGCCTCTTCTACCCATGCAACCATCCTCTCCTTGAGCATGTATGCGAATACTCTGTATATCGTGCTCGTAACCGTAAGAGGCCTGTAGCTGCGTAGATGTTGGCGATCGTTCCCTTTTTCGGGATCAAGACCACCTTGCCGAGACTCCAGTCATCTGGTATAGATTCTGTTCCACAAAGGATGTCGTTCAGGATAGACGCGAGCTGTTGTCTGGAGTCCTTTTCCAACGCTTTGAGCACCGTTGCCGGGACACCATCTAGGCCTTGGGAGGTGTTCTTCTTAAGGTGGATTAGTGCACGCACTACACTCACTTCACCGATTTCCCACCTGCTGACATCGGAAGGGGACTTCTGGTAGTGGTCGTGCACTCGGGAGAAAACATCTCTTTCAGGTACGTCGTGAGGTGTGCGCCCAGGTCTTCTACTTCTTGTCCTGTGCACTCATCGAGGACGGGAGTCGATTGCTCTCGACCGTCCAGTGTACCCATGTAGCTCCAAAACTTCCTCGAAGCATCTTTTCCACTGGAGCGAATGTCAAGAACAGTACGTTGGTCCGCCGTCCTTATTTTTTCTTGGATGATCTGTTTGGCGTATTGCTTCCGCGTTTGGTAGAGCTTCCAGTTTTGTACGATTATGGGCTCATTCCCCATCCGAAGGGACTGGCGATGTTCTCTGTTTGCGGCTTGCCGAGCTTGAATGGCTGTCTTTACTTCAGTGTCCCACCAACGTTTCCTTCGCCCATAGGCTTTCCATAGGCGGAGCTGGATCGCGTTTGACCAGCTCCGCCTATGGACGGGAATGCGGCCACGGTCGGCCATATTTTTGGTAGAGTTATATCATCTCTAGCCATCACAGTAACATGGTGGACAGCGCAATGGCGGCAGGTTGCCCTAAAATAGCCGTAGATCTAGTACACTGTACCGTGGGTGATATTTCATGCTTGATTGAAGTTGTTCGACGAAGCAGATTCTTGAAACCCGGCGTGAACGGTAGCCTCATCTTTGAGGACCCGGCGAAAGTTCTACGAAAGCGCAGCACCGGGAGAAAGCAGCGCAGCTCGCATCGAAAGCAGACTCCGTACCGGCGTCTCCTTTCGATGCTTCTTTCGATGCGACTTTCGATGCGTGCTGTGCTGCTTTTCCCCGGGGCTGCGATTTCGTGAAACTTTCACCGGGTCCTCAAAGATCATGGCTACCGTTCACGCAGGGTTTCAAAAATATGTTTCGTCAAACAATTTTCATCAAGCACGAATTATCACCCACGCTATTTTGATGGCAGCCTGTTACCACAACTGCCAAAACGCTGTCCGCCATGGATGGATGATAGTGGCTGCAGCAGCTGTACCTTGGCTAGAGGTAATTTAACTCTACCAAAAAGATGGCCGACCGTGGCCGCATTCGCGGAGCGGGCAAACTAGGGTGCCTCAATGTCCTTCTGTTTAGGGTGATGCCACCCTTTGTAGTACCCGATGCCGACAGCACGCGCTCACGGGTAAAATACAAAGAAATCGACGAAAACAAAATGTCGCCAAAGCACAGTCAGCGCCACAAACGCGTGCAGGGACACGCTCATTCACGCGCTTCTGAACAAAAAAATAAAAATAAAAGTGTGGGACAAAATGGCCAGATGTCTCCACCCTAAGCAAAGCGCACATGAAGGCACTCCAGGGCAAACGCGATCCAGCAATTGTCATTGAGATCAGTGGCTGTACCCTACACTAATACAACATACATGAACTCTGTGACGCGAACCCAGCAGGAACGCGTTTGCTCCATGTGATCCCAGGTAGGTAAAATAAAGAAATCCAAAAGCTCGGAAAGAAAAAGTTTGGTGGGACCTCTTTTGAGCCTGTAACCCACCCGGGAAAGCAGCTGCGCGGCGCTGGCAAGCTCAGCCAAGCGTGCGAGCTGCCCGCCGGCACTGCACCGGCGAGTCCACTACCGTTCCGTTCGCAAGTGGACCAGGTCGAAGGCTACACGCCTCGAGGTAAATTACGGAGTTTTCGTAGACCGCGTTTCCTCCTCCGCTTAGCCCTCCGCAACGAAGAAGCCGCTACTGCGCCTGCGCGCCGATGGCCTTGACTGTAGAGTTCCGGGTATCGTAGCGGATTGCGGAGAGCGTTGCGGGACGGTGAAAATGAAAAAATGGCTGGCAAACAACAGCTCGCTCGCTCTCCACCAGAGGAGGCCATACGTCACAGCGGCCATGTTTCTGTACATGCCGAAAACCGCCAACGAAGAAATTGCATAGCATTTCACCGATTTAATGGGTATATGAATGGCATCCTCGCAGAGTAAAGATACACGTCGATCGTGTGTTGGCAATGCAAGCAACGATGTATTGCACCGGATTTTACCCCAAAGAAACATAGAAAATAACGCGTTACTTTCTATGTAAGGCGTTATAGTAACGCGTTACTGTACCTTCGTTACTTTTTTGATAACTTGTAACTGTAACGAGTTACTTCTTAAAAATTTAACTTGTAACTGTAGTTCTATTACTTTTTCTGAAATAAAGATGAAAGTAACGACGTTACTTTTGTCCTTACTTTCAGTTTTTTTTTTATGAATAATATATCATTGAACGAGACAATCTAGCTATTCCTTGCACTTTCCAAATTGTCTGTTTCGACATTTCGAGTGTCAAGTTGGCCTTGCACAAACTTGTGAATACGTTCCCCTCTCGCGAGTCACGACCCGAATATAGCAACGTGTAGATTTGATGAAAACAAATCGAGTTATCTTTACACACGCGCTTGTACTTTGTGACTGAACACTTACATCTTAATATCTTGAAGCACTATCTCTGTTGCGGTTTCTCTTTTTTCTTCGCAAAGGCTTTTTAATCGGGTGAATCAACCGTGAAACAACAGTACACGCGGAGGGCACTGCGCATGTTTCGTATTTTGATTTGCGCCACTACTCCGGCGTGGTGTCAACAGTCGAGGCAAACTTTACTGCTGTTTGCGCGGGGTTTGTTTCTGGCTTGCCGGGTACGAACTGAAATATGTTCAGGGACTCTATGAACCCAGCGCAACCGTCAACGAGCCAGCAAAGTGCTAGTGCTACCAAGGATATGGATGTTGATGAGGACAAAGAAGAACTACCATGGCGGGCGTACAGAGAGCATTTTACTGTGGTGAAGGTGTTTGCTCACAACTTGACCGCAGGAAACGGCACTCTGTTGCCTCAACGCCTACCCCGCAGTCAAAAACCTCTTCCTGCAACACAACACAGCGCGCCAGATGAGCGCCTGTTCAGCAAGGGCAGGGACGTGTTCGCTATCAAACGAGGGAAACTTTCAGACACTAATTTCGAGAAGCAACTGCTGCTAAGTTACAATATGAAGTAAAAAGCGTACTTTTTAATTTTATGCAATAAAAGTTGGTGAGGGGCGTTTTCTAGTTTTTTCCAAAATGTTTTGTGTTATAGAAAAGTAACTGGAAAGTGACTTTTCGAAAGCAGGCACGTAGCCAAGATTTTAATTCGGGGGGAGGGGCATGACAAAATGCTGTATGAAGGGGAGGGGGAGAGGAGGCCCCAGCAAAACGAAAAATTTCGGGGGGAGGGCAGTACCCGGGCGCCCCCCTCCCCCCCCTGGATACGTGCCTGGCCGAAAGTCACGTCTAGACTCAGATTTAAACATCGTTTAGACGCTTCCCTTGTCGTGTTCAACAGATCGGCCGCGTGAGAGGAACTCCGAGAGTAGCCCGACCTAGATTCGATGTCCAAAACACATATAGTGTTTATAAAAAAAATAAAAAAATACAGTGAAGCATTTGTGTACAACAAACGTGACTACACCAAGAATGTGCACTATTTTTCTCGATATTATTGGCGCTCCTCTTTGGATGGGCGCTTGCCGCTCTTGGAGCTGTTCCAGCTTCCAGCTACAGAAGAATACTCAACTCGCAGCACGCGGCTATAAAGTATTCCGAGCATAAGTGAGAATGTTTCATGCGACACTAGTTCTCTCGGCGCACGGCTCGCGCAAAAGCACCTCGACGTGGCTGGCCTCCATGCATGCTGCCGGGAAGCACTTTTTTTTTTTTTTATCACAAAAACGAGGGTAAAAAGGATTTTCCAGACACTGTACAGTCTAGCGCGGAGCACAGATTGCTACCCATTTCAAAGGAGCTTTCAACTCTGCAGCTGTGAAAAAAGTAATCTTGATCGCTAGCGCCCGGAAAGCCGCCTCACGACTGCCCGGTCGCTCGTCCGCCGGCCCGCCGGTGACGTACACGGGTAGGGAAAATTAAGGAATTTTCATTGTAGCCAGTAAAGAGTCGCCTCCTGGAACCCTCGCGGCCGGCGTAACTTGAAAATTCAATAACTTCACAGAAAATTTTTATTTTCATAAAACATTTTTTTTTTATTAAGAAAGGGTTATTGTTGCGGTCTGCCAATTTCCAGTCAAATCGAAGACTATAAAAATCAGCGGAGTTCAGTGGCTGTCACCGACAATTCAAGTGATTCGTTCTCCGGCGTTCGGCTAATGCCACAATCGCATGGTTGCGGAGTACATATAGTAACAAGGTGATCGGCACTCGTCCTAGAAATCTAGCTGGTGACTAGAAATCTAGCTGGTGATAAGCATCCCCAGATTTTATGCAATCTCAGCTGAAACACGACAAAGACACTGAGCGTAACATTGCGCGTGCGTGTTTAGAATCCCCTTGTAGATATCATTTTTCGGCGCGGAAACAACCCCTCCCTCCTTTTACAACTAGTTCCAGTTGCAGGTTTCCGTTGCAACGAGGAACTCGTTGCATTCTCCCGCTGTCCCGTGGAGAATGCAACGGGTTCTCGTTCCAGCTGCGCCAACGCGGAATGGAACTGTGGCGTTGTTTTGTTCCCCGTAAGTTTCGTTCCGCGCCCTCGGGCACACGGTGGGGTAGCGTTCCCCGCGGTCTACTTTCGGCCGGCGCCAGCGGCGAGGGCGGGTCGCGGGGGGAAAGCCCCCTGCGAAGAGCCGAAGCGAAAGGGGCCGACGGCGCCGGTGGCCGAGGGTCACCGAGGGCTGCGCAAAGGCGTCGCTTGGCCGGCTCCGGCGGAAACGCCCGGCCCGGTTGGGCTCGTTGGCCACGCTTCAGCCGCCACCGAACACGGACACCGTTCTGGCCAGCGCCGACTCGCACTGCAATGCCAGGGTCGCCCGTGGCCGACGCTGGACTAAGCCACGGCGCGCCAGTTAGGAATTACGCGAATTAAAGCTCGCCCGACGAAAATCGCGCGTGTCGTGACTAACACAGGGCCACTACGCTGAACTTCAATCGTGGCATCGAAATTCCAGGAGAAAGAAAAGAGAGGAAAAAAAAACGAATTCGTAACGGTTTTCGGAAACCGACAAGTGCACTCGTTTGTGTGTGTGGGTGACCGACCGCAATGCAACCGCCGGCCACCCCTTACGACGGGGGAAGGGAAGGGGGGGGGAGAACACCCTGCTGCCATCTATCGGACAGCCCTGGGATCTCCGTATATATTTCCTCGTTCTCTTACGCATCGTTCTTTGACCGTGACTTGGAAAAATGCTGGCAATCTTATACGAAGTGCGATCAAAAAGTTCCTCTTCCTTGAACGCCGACCGATGGTCAGCGTTCAAGGAAGAGGCCCTCAGAGGGTTACTTCCGCAACGTTAGGTGGAACACCTCAGGGATATGCCTTGTCCGTAGCGCCTGCCTTCCGTCGATGAAGAAGGCGCCGTACTCGGTATCGGCGCGGTTCACGAGAGGCACCGGGAGCGTCATGGGCAGCCAATTGGTAGTTAGTCACTTCCAACGTTTGATAGACGCGCGATCTTTCCATTACTCCTAGCGATCGAGATTGTCGTTGTTTCGTGTCAGCGAACACAGTCGGCACAAAGTCTGGGTGATGTTTGTACAGCGATGGTTTTCCTGTCTTATAAAGCGTCAATCTAACAATCCCGCAACTTTCTAGTGTGGTTTTCTGAAGTGCGATTAAAGTTATTGACCTGTGACTAAATTAGCTCCGCATACTGTGAACGACTTTATTTTTGCGGGCTCGATATTTCGCAATGTTGTTTAATATTTCGCGGGCAGGAAGTTTTGGAATAAGGAGTGGTGTGCTATACAGGTATTCTTTACCATATAATATTATATTCGCGGGAGCTTTTTCTTCGCGGCAATATTTAAGTCAAGAAATTTGCGAAAATGAAGTCGTTTACAGTAGTCAGGTATGCTCATTCGCCTCCCAGCCTTTGATGACCGTACGGGTCAATCCCCTTCACGGTAAATTTGGAACAGGGACCTTTGAAAGGATTCAGCACGCTTACTGCAAAAAGCAGTTAAGTCGTGCAGGTGTTTTGAGTGGCACTCCTACTTCAAGAATGGCAGAACTTCGCTGGAAGACGAAGAGAAATATATATAGGGCGACCTTCCCCGACCTCTCTTTGTATTCCGGCCCTTTAAGAAAGATATGAAACATGTGCATTTTTGGCTGAAGAGGCCTTTGGAAGGTCTTCTATTGTCTCTTTCGAATGACGGTAATTAGACAAATTGCATCTGGCAACAGGCAGTTCCCGCATACAGGTTTTGTGGCGTCACGCATGGCAGTACGTCGCGAGTATGCAGGGAAACCCACCTTCGTGACAAGAGGCGCAAATTGTGCAAAGCAAGCCTCTGTCATACCGTTTATGTCTGCCACCACGGACGACTGCGTTTGACACCGTCAGCGGTTGGAGTCAAAGGAGGCAACGGCTTCGAAAGTAAATATACCCCGTTCCCTAGAAAGGAGACATTGCCAGGACGACAACAGCACTGAGCGATTGCCAGCAACTCGGCAATCCGTCAGTATATAGCTGGACCATCTGGTCTAGCGACTCCAGGGAGTGGCCGGGTAGGAGCGACGTGGTCGTATCCACGAGGTTCGCGGCTCTTTCTATCGAGAACTGGCATGTATAACGAATATAACAAAAGCTGTGAGCTCGTCCCCTCCACTATATTGTATCTGGGAGGCTCACGCAGCCCATAAGCAGCTCACGACGTTGGATGTATATCACTCTAAGAAAGGCCTGTGCGTCTACTTTCCCGCACAACACTCTCAGAGCTCATCAGCGCAACTCACGGAGGTAGCTCAGCGAATGACGATGCCGAAACATGTTTAGACCAAAAACCGCAGTCTGAGTTGTGACATTCAGCAATGCAAAACGTCACGCTTGCATTGCTTAATGTCAACTCAGACTGCGTTTTTTGGTCTATACATATGTTTCGGCATCGTCATTCGCTGAGCTAGCTCCGTAAGTTGCGCTGATGAGCTCTGAGAGTGTTGTGCGGGAAATTAGACGCACGGGCTTTTTTGTTTAGAGTGATAACACGGCTATATTCCGTTTCACGCGAGAATAAATTGAGCCTATTTCCACCTGAGATGGAGCGAAACTCGCGTCCCCTAGGTGCGCATTTGGGACGTGCCTCAAAACAGGCCAATCAGGGACCCCGGATTCGCCCCATGGTTTTACTACGTGAGGAAGCAACCATACGCTACCGGGACATCTCGAAGACTAGCGGAGCGCTTCACCATCTGAGCTAACCAGGAGTTAGTAGCCGGTGCAGCAAACGTACGTTAACAGTTACCCCCAGTTTTAGACACACCGCAAGGGTTTTCAGCATTCCTTGACGAAAAGACTTTAATTTGATGAAGCGTTCAACTTTCTGGAGTCATCTTTCTTGGACATGAAGCTGAGCAATGGCGTTACAAGTAATATTGAGTTGATTTCCAATGCGTGTAGCGATTACTTTTTGTCTATCTTTACGGTTGACAGTGACACAGGAATTGTTCCAGATTATGTACCGTATTTACTCGAGTAATAGCCGCACTATTTTTGAACAAGGCCCTTGCGTCTACTTTCCCGCAAAGCACATATACAGCCAATCATCGCATTGCGCATAAATAACATAGCGAATAACTAGATCGAGAACACGAGTCTCCATACAAAATGCAATCTTCACGGATGGTATCTTCGCGCGAAGGCGTTATCTCTGTCCTGTAAACCGCTGGAATCATGCTGTCGGTCGCGGTGATTGGCAATCCGCGTGCTCCGCGGAAAAGGGAACCCTCAGGTTTTCTTCATAAACATAGCGGCTATTACTCGAGTAAATACGGTATGTCTATACCAAACATCAATATTACTGAGGAGAGTGTTTCTGCACCCTTAACTTAGGTGTTAGAAAGAACTGCGGTCCCGGTGACATTCCGAATGCTCTTCTTTGCAGGTATGTCGAATAGCCAGCAAAGGTTTTGTATTGGATCTACCGGCATAGTCTCAGCACTGGTGAAGTGCCGGAAGAACGAAAATTCGCGATATCGACACTAACATTTTAATCAGGGGACAGTCACTGCGGAAAATTGTGGGCCAGTTTCACTCATATATAGAAAAACCTCTGTAAAAATCGCCTTCTGCGCGCTGCCATCTTTGTGCGCTGGGCTGTGGAACGCCTTCTGAGCATGCGCTGTTGCTCTGCTGTGTGGGATATCAGACGTTGCGCAGGCGTCCACAGCCCAGTGACTCAGCATTTTTCGCCCGGGAGTTTAGCGATGGAAAGGTCTATACAGTGCTCACCAAACCCGCAGGACACGAGAAGTGCGTGTTCTGTAGGTAGGCGGGACGCTGCACAACCCAGAAATATCACTCATACAGCGATATCTCTAACGGATGGCCGTATTTTTGAAAAAGAAATGCGCGATTGAAGACGGCCGACGAGACAAGTCACGTCACGATTCTCATTTCCTCTTCTCCTTGCTTCGGCCCGTCGAGCTGGTGAACCGAAGCGAGGAGGAGACAAGCGAGGCCACTTCCCTCATTCTTGACTGTTCCAGGAGGATCGTGACGTCAGAGTTCTCGCTGGATCGCGCCCTTGTTCTCCAGGAGTACAGCCATCCGTTTGAGGTATCGATGGATGAGTGAGGTCTTGGAGTTCAACGGTTAGTGCTCCCCTTTCCTAAGTTGCGAGGGAGGCCAAGTTGGGGCAAGGTAAACAATGGGGAGGATATAGGAAAGTAGGAGGCATTCTAAAGTGGAAAGCGCGAAGTGTACGTCGGCCTTTAGGACGAGTGTCACCTCCCAAGTCGTTGTTTCAAGATCTTTTAGGTCTGAAAACCTCCATTTCTCCCGTTTCATGTCCTTGACTCTTCCGAAGGGCTCCAGTACCTTCTTTGCTTCCGAGTCCGGCATGGGGATCGGTAGCCATAGGCGTTTCAGCTTGACCTTCTCTTTGCACTGGCCAATGATGAGGCATTTTTTCCTTCGATGACGAACTCTTCGCATGCCTTGATTTTGAGCTTGGCAGCGGCATTTCCGAAGGTAACCATCCATACGTGGCTCATTTGGTATTGTCTGAGCTCCAGGACGTCTTTTCGGTCAACGATTGAAAATAGCGCTTCTTTGAAGTCGCTGGCCTTCCGGTGATGTCAGCATCAAGAAAAAGAGATTCGGTTACGAGGATGCCTTGTGGCAGTCGTGGAAGAATGACTTTGTACTCTGAAGATTCAGGAGCCTTTTTGAAAACCCGGTCCTCGAATTCATCCTAAGAAATGCCTGAGCGTCTACTTCACCCGCAAAACACTCGAAGCGCCAATCTCTACGATCTACGAAATCAGCTCAGCGAATGATGAGGCGGAACATCTGTTTAGACCTCAAAATTAACTCTGCGCTGTGGCATTACGCAATGCAAGAATGACGCCTTGCATTGCATAATGTCACAGCGCAGACTTCATTTTAGGTCTAAACGGATGTTCCGCTTCATCGTTCGCTGAGCTGATTTCGTAGATCGCAAAGACTGGCTCTTCGAGTGTTTTGCGGGTAAGTAGACGCGCAGGCATTTCTTAGAGTGAATGCCGTCGAACTGCTTCCGTTGGAGCTCATCTCTCTACTTGAAGGTGGTGTTGCCACCTCAAAGCAACGTTGAGGCAAATAGCGTCGTCCGGGAGAGCTTCGGGCCCCTGTTAATAAATTAAATTGCAGACAGGAAAAATATCGTTTCTACTTACGGCCACCTCTTCCTCTGCTCGTGAGCTGCGCCACAGCGTTAATAACCCGCGTTAATAACTTTGGCTTTTTGTAGTATACTACTTGATGCGTACTGCACGCGATCTCTGGAAACAAAAAATAGCTGACAACAAAATGCCGTCGTAGCACTCTCAATGCCAAGAGCTCAGGCCGAAAAACGCGCATTCACGCTATCCAGAAAAAAAAAGCGTTTGGAATTTGCAGTATTTAAAGCCACTAAGTGAGCTAAGTTAAGAGTATCGGCACTATGTTTCCCGATATTGTTGTGGGAGCCGCCATCTTGGTGCCTGTACAGAGCAGTTACGCAACTGCCGATCGTCATGATTCAAAAGTTCGACTTACTCAGCATTAAATTTGGTGTTAGGAAGCTCATGTAATATTGCTTTGCTCTGTCGCGAACTGTTGACACATTTGTAGGAGACGGAAAAGTGTTTCCTGTGATTTCAGATAAAGCTTCAGATAACTGGCAACCATGATTTTAAGCCACAGGGTGGGTAAGTGTCATTACTCTGAAGCGTAGCTTATTTAGTGGCAGTACTAAAGTTCCCGATGCCTGTTGCACGCGCTCACTGGAAAAATACAGAGAAATAGCCGATAACAAAATGCAGTCGCAGCACTGTCAATGCCAAGAGCTCGTGTCGGGAGACGCGCCTTCACGCGCTCCGGAACAAAAAGAAACCAAAGTGTTCGGAATGGTTCGGAACAAAATGGTGAGATGTCGATTTTGTTCCGAACGCTTTTGTTCACGGTGCGTGAACGCGACGCCGATGCTCAACGACTTCGCCGTGACGTGTCGCAGCAATCGCTGTAACTGTACTGTGGATTAACACAGGACAGTTTTTTTCTTTAACGCTTTAACTATATATCTATTTTCCCTTTAGTTGGAACCTTCTCGATGTCTCGTCTTTTCACTGGGCTCCTGAACCTGTAAATGGCTGTCATAGACTCGACTTCCGCGTGCTCCACTGAAAGTACGTGCGCGGGCACCGTCCGTGAGTTCATACGTCGCGTTTGTATGGCACCTAATGCACGACGCACGAAGCGTTTACAAACACGCCAGTAGCCGTTGCAGCAGGGCTAACGCGCCACGTCGAGCCCCGCCGAAGAATGCGCCCGCCAGAGCCCGACCCTCCCCGTTGTATGGATAACAGCTCGAACCGCTTCTCGCAATCATGTAGACGCAGTCTCTTCTCTCGGCGGGGGAGGCACGTTGTGCTGTGCAGTGGGGAGGGAGCCACAGGCGCAATGGAGGAAATACAAAGGGGCTCGCCTCGCAACGTCACGCGCGTCGAACGCGCAATCCCTTGCGACGCGGCGGCAACGTCGCCGGCGCTGCAACGAGTTCCGGGAATCGAGCGTTGGCGGTGTCGCCAGTTGGCAGAGCGCAGGCACTTGTCGGGGAAAACGCATTCCTGAGCTTCACGCGCGACCGAACAAAGGCCCTTTCCAAGTTCGCACTTACCCGATGTGCGCGGACTCGGGCTGGTGACATGCCACCGGGGCAACAAAACAAGAACGCTCAAGTTTGAGGGAACCGTTTCGCTGACGGTCGATTCCAGTATACTCTCGGTGAGATTAGACCAAAGCAAGACTGGACGCCGTATTTCTTCCAAGCGAGCGGCGCTTTAAGCGGATGGCTCGATAGCATCGAGACGGGCCTGGGGCCAGGGCCAAATCTGGACTTGTGAAGCTGTAAAACGAAAACAAGGATATAACTATACCTACTCCAAACGTGAGCGGGTAGTTTCGACTGGTGCTCCAACTGCACAAGCTTTCGTGCAGCCGGGGCGTAATCATATCCTCCTAACTAAAGCGACGGCGGTCGAAGCATTTGTCCTGCGATTCTCAGAAAATTCTAAAGACACTGATATAGTTTATACTTTCTTTTAAGGTTGTGCGAAAATTTCAGTTCAGAATTTGAATCGAATAATAATTCTCCAAATAACGCGACTCGATTTTTGATTTCCTGGTATTCGGGTTTTCGAATAATTCGACACATCGAGTTATGTTGGACAAAATCCGGGTATATTCAAGAACGCTCTTTATATTGCAACCAAGTCCCCCTAGGTCTCGGTTGAATTTAAACAAAGCCTAAATTGGAGAAGTCTTCGTTTGTTGTGGTTTGTTGTACTCCTCGAACGAAGCAGTGGCACGAGTTCCTTCGACGCAAACCACGAATTTCGCCATTTAGAATTCAACTATACCTTGCATCCCCTACCGCCAGCTCATTGGACTACAAGCCAGTTGTTGCGTTCATAATCTGAGAGCTAATTACCGAAACGGAAATAACACTTATAATTGAAGCCGCCTCGTCGACTTGTCCGCCAACAGGTCGTTTCCCGCTCTGTCAATCGAGGTGCGTGTCTCGGCGAGTGGAGCAGGAAGTTGTCGCTCCGATTCGAGCAGTTCAGCCGACTCCAATCGGCACTCTGTCGACGCTGTCTATCCACGCGTGAATTACCACTTGAACTAAAGAAATGATTCCTTCCAGATAACATTATTTACCGCGACGGACGTCAGGTAAAGTGGAAAGTAATAATTAGCAAACAAATTACCAAAAAAATTCGCTAATTACTCTGTGAAATATCCGTCTGAACTGGCACGTTCCAGTTAGGAGTGTGTTGCCGTCGTCAGAGTATGCCATCGCGGTTGTCAAAATTCAGACTACTAAATTCTGCCCCTAAACGTTTGGCGAGTTCAATTTTTAGTCTTTATTTTTTTTTCAATTTCGGCATATTTTTCTTTTTCCTTTGTTGCTTTTCTCTAAACAGAAAAGTCGCGCGTTTTTTGTGTGAATATTTATAAATATTAAAGTACCGTTTTTTTTTTTTCGGTGACACGTGCGGTATCTTTTTTCGACAAAGTACATTGTCTTTCTTTTCTTTCTGTGATCAATGGGCGAGTATTAGCAAATAGTTGCTTCTGTGGGGTCGAAGTGCTCTGATGTTTTGTTTTTTTCCTGATATAGCGAATATTGTTGTAATAAACCACAATCATACAAATAATCATACCTTGATAATAAAAAAACATACAGCAAATAACAAAAAAAAAGTCAGACAATCGGATATGAATTTGCTGGATTTTCGAAATATTTATTCATTCAAATGTATACTTGAAATAGAAAAAATAAAAACAAGGAGGACGTTTATGGACAACTACAGTCTTTCAGTTGGCAACGACGAATATCTATTTTCGGACACGAAAAATTTGCGCGTCGACCAGGATTCCGATATGTTTATTTCAACGGCGAATGTGTATTATGTGCGTAAAATATTGAATTTGTATTCAATAAAAATAGCTAAGTTTGATCTTTCTAGTTATGACAAGGTCTTTGAAATATCTTCAATACTTGGGTCACACTTTTGAACTTGACAAACTTCGCCAAAAATGATCAAAAGAACACAGTTCGACACTTTTTTTCTTGCTTCATTTTCTAAAATTGAAGATTTTCCTATATTCATTGAGCATAACGAAATTTCTTTTCACAGTGTCAAAGAAGAGCCCCAGTGCAGTAGTTGAAGAAGTGACCAAATAGCGAGCTGTGAAATATGCGATTACCGACAGGTGGCAGAAAACACCTTGTCATCTCAATTCGGGCAAGGTTTTGGTCTAATATATAAAAAAAAATCTTGAAAAAAAAATGTTTTGGGAGCTTTTTTGGAATGAAAAAGAGCGCAAATGGCAAGCCTGGCCTCGCACCTGTCAAAAAAGAGTCCTACTGCAGTATTTTGAGAACTGACAAAATAGCGAGCGGTCAAACATGCGATCCCCGACAGGTGGGAAAAACGTCGATCAGTTTTCGCCTCGGCGGCTTCAATGGGCAATAACCTGAAAACAAAAACAAAAATCCGCCAAGCTTACCGTTCGCGCTCTGGTTGCTATCAAGAATGCTGCCAAAACAATATATTTATCAATAAAAAAAAATTAGAAAATCGATTTCCAAAACTTTGTTTGAATGGAAATAAAAACACAGTATGCGAGACGTTGTCGAGCACGAATATTGCAAACACAGCTCTCTAAGTGCTACACTAACACAGAGCCGGTCCTGCCGCTTTTGCGACGTCGGGTCTCCTTTGTGATCCCCGCGCAACTGGCATCTTGCAGTCGAAGAAGCAACACCCACCCAGTCTATTCTATCCGAGAACGAAGCTGTCGTCGAAGGCAGATTACACCGAGTTCAGATTGCATTTCTCCAAGCAGCCGTATCTCGTTGCGCAGCTATCTTCGTCCCGACACACTGCGACCTCAAGCCAGTACCCCCCCCCCCCCCTTTTCCCGAAAAAAAAAAAAAGAAATCCTGGTTACGCGACTCCCTCAAGCGATTGTTTTCCGGGAGAAAATGCCCCAGTGAAACACCCCAGCTTGGACATGGGCTATGGGCCTATGGCTCATCATGGGACGACCCTGTGAGGTCAAACGGGATCGCGTGCGGGATAAAAACAAACCAAGTAAGGTCAAGCAAACGAGAAAAGGCGGGGAACGCTTTATCACCGTCGTCGTCACGCGGAGCCGATGAAGAGAAGCGCATCCCGGATCTAAAAGCTCGGCATGAGCAGAGCGCCAAGCGACTCCAACAAAACAAAATAAAAAAATATCGCACTCGGAAAAAAAAAAATGCAGGCTGGCACGCGCGCGATAAACGACTCGGTGAACCTTATCTGCACGAGTCTCTCAGCTGCCGGCGGACATACGAGCGGACTGCATCACATTGCACAAGGAGGAGGGAAGAGGGGGAGGAGGGGGGGGGCGCTAGCACGAAGTCCGTTTTCGGGAGAAATGGGTTTTCTTGGGGCCTGGTTCGGAGAATCCCGACTCGATTTGGAACGGCCGGCGAAAAGGACATGCCATCGATCAGGGCACTCTCCGCTTCGCCGGAACCACGACGGAGTACAATACGAAATACACTCCAAAAAACCTTCGACGCTGCGCGCCGCCAAACCCGCGCAGTGTCTCTCTGGAATCCCGCGTTACCATGGCAACACATTTACGAGAACCGGCGAACGCGGACAGCCTGCCTGGACCCTGGACACGGGCCGGCGACCGAATTCACCCCGCTCCTTGTCCAAACGAACGTAGCAAAACGGCAAGTTCCCTTAGAACGATCGGCGCTACAGACCGAAAAGACTCGTTTCAAAGGAAGGCTTTCTTTTTCTTTTTTTATTTTCTTGTTTTCCCTTAAAACTGGTTTTTTTTGTAGCGCAGAGCAGAACGATACACAACCAGAAGCGGCGTCGGCAGGGTGCTCAAGTGACCCACGTAGAAAGGTAAAGCGCGTTTCTGACGAACGAATTCGCTTTCTCTCAGCCAAGTCGCTCATCATCAAACGGCAACGCCAGCGCGTTAAAGGACACAGCAGATCGTCAGGTGCGTGCGGTCATATCCACAGAACACAGAGGCGACCGCGTCCAAGCAGACGTTCGGCGATTCCGACCTGGCCGAACCATGTTATTCAGTCCAACTTACTCGGTCATGTCTGTGCTCTGGACGGTTGATCAGATGCCGAAATCCAGGGCTCCCGAAACTCTGTAGCAGCGGTAGCTAGTGGTTGGTGGTCACTGCAGCGCCGATCACACGGTCCCGTACCGAGCAGCGCAGCTGATCAAACAGCGCTGAGATGGCGAGCGACCGCCGACGAATTTGCGCGCTCCGCGTTTCCGTAGCCTTCGGGGCCTTCGCGCAGCGGCGGCAGCACTGCATGGGTCGCGATGACGTCAATGACGTCACGGAAGCGCAGACGAATGGGGTGGTCTGTTGAGGGGTGGGGCTCGCGGACGACACGACAGCGCTGCTGCCGCTCTGCATACCTTGCGGCCCAAAAAGGTGACTCACAAGTTGGGCCGAGGAGAAGTTTGGGTGGTTAGCTTTGTTTGTCCTGTTTTGTGCGGAAATGGCCGCAGAAATAGACCTGTTTGGTTGGCGCCGGGTTTTTGCGCGGTGCGCAGGGAACAGGTGGGGCGGACGGGGACGTAGAGTTGCTTTACGGAGAACGCACTGCCGCCTGCCCCTGGGCTCCTTTGTCCCGATCGGCGAAATATCGAGAGGCTCGGGAGAAAGCGTTCACTTTCCGAGTGCCAAGATATAACACCATTAGTTTTTAAGACGTATAATGTTAGTAGATTCGTAGCGAGCGCGTAGATAAAAGTCAGGTATCGCGAGAACGGAATAAAGAAAGGATCCCTGTTCTGTCCGTTTCTTTTACTATTTCCTCGTTGTGACAGCTAACCAAATTACTCTACATAAAGATTTTAGGACGTAAGGAGTAGTGCAAAAATGTTCCAGAATCCGGGGATCATCATAATAAAACTGACAACACCTACTTTACATAACAAAAATACAATTTAATAAGACGTTTCGTCTGATTGAATTGTACATGATGTAAAGTCGGTGTGGTTTGTTTTGCAGTAAGGAGCAGTGCATTTAATCATTAACAACAAATAGCCCCTTTTCTACTATTGTGGCAAGGGCAGTGGCACTGTGGGCAGTGGTAACACAGAATGGGGTTGTCACAATATCCGGCCGCAGTGCCGCAATATCCGACTTTTTTTTCTTTTCCCGAACGCTCGCCGCCACCCCCACCTCCCCGCGCGGAGCGAAAAGCGGGGTTTAGTTTCTTGTTTATGCGCCCCCCCCCCCCTTTTCTTCTTCTTTTTTTTTTTTTTGGGGGGGGGGGGGGAGGGGGAGGCAGCCGTTCCTGTTTGAAGCGTATGAAGCCTGCATGGCGGGTTCAAGGCAGGGTCAGATTAAAAATTAAAAAAAGGCTTAACAAAATAAATATAAAAAAAAGGGGGGGGGGTCATTATTTTGTGATCCGACATCTTTTGGCATTGAGTTGCGAGAATGGATAACGACCGTTCATGGCGTTCAGTTATTTGATCTCCCTATGTTTCGGAATAGGACGCCATGGTTTCAGGTAGAGGTACTTCGTTTCTCTAGTTTCAGGTAAGGTGACGTTAATATGGCAGCGCATTTCTGCGAACCATAGCCCATTCTATTTTTATACCGAATTATCGTAGCAAATATACAAAAAGCTATCTTTCCCGAAAGGCAATTTAAGTGCTAAATAGAACACACAAGTATTTACGACTTTACTATGAGCTCAAATTTGAGAAGTAAATATACGTATACCCTTTACACAAACTTTCACGCTTTGAGTTAGGCGGTCCACCTTCTTAATCAGATTATGCGGTTTATATCTTCCAATTTCGCTTGCAAATAAGGAATTTTTTACAATTATTTTTACTGGTAAAATGTAAACATTATACCAAGAAGACATATTAACGTGACACCGTAATGCGCCAACAAAAAACTATTGTTATTTTTCGAGAGTTTAAACCGCGAGGCAACAAAAACGGACTGTGAATATTAGCGGGCAAACCTGCTATAATTGCATGTATATCAGAAAGCTAATGAAAACCCTAGCATCGAAATTAGCGTGTTGAGTTTTGCTTTTAATTCAACTTTTGCAGACATCACCTTTACAGTTGACAATTTCCGACTGGAACAAGCTTCCAGCCAACATTGTGTCTTTAGTAAATGTCGACGAATTTAAAAGTGCGTGTGCTCAATACTGCGTAAATTGATATGTATGTCTTCCACGTGTTTTCATTATATTGTATTTTTGCATGATGTTTGTTCATATTTTCATTGTTCTGTTTTCCTTGTATACTGTTGAATTTCCCCCTCATGTATGCCCCCTTGGGGCGCTTGTGAGGTACAAATAAAAATAAATTAAATGAAATGAAACTGTCCCAATCCAATCACGTGAAGCTTATACAAAATCTTCCTAACCAACAGTTTCAGAATATTTTTCAATTTAACATTCCAAGCTTTTTTCTTTTTTTTCGACGGACAACCAAAGAAAGAAGAAAATCTGTTGGATGTGGAGATAATTAAAAAGCAGCAAGCACGGCACGCAATTCAAAGGAACCACTGCGCCAGCAGAGATTATATTTACCATCCGGTGTAAAGAGCAATATCCGGTCCTGTATTATAGCCTTGCCAGTGACATAATAAATGTGTGTATGGAGGTATCGACTTTGGTGGACGCCGGCTAATCTAATATAGACCTTCGGTGCGCGACGTTTGCTGCCGGCAGCGTTCGTCAAACTGCGACGATATATCACGCATGGTCACGTTACCTCGAATCAGCCAAAACAGAAGACAAAACAGAAAACGATGAAGCTTGTTCAAAGTTCAAACGGTTCACGCCATTTCGAATCGATACACCAGCACACCGTTTACAAACAAGCCTGCATTTGCCCACACCGGGTGTGGGCAGTGCGCGTGCGCAGAAGCCAGATTCGCCTGAGCCATGTGCGCATGCGCAGTGCCGACAGCAGCGCTACCGCTGTGGGGTGACGTCAGAGAGCACGCCCCTCCAGTGGCGCTGCTATTGGTTGGGCGCATGCGCAGGCGCTTCACTTCAAGCGAACCTGGTCCGCTTTGGAAACAGCGCGTTGGCGTATACGTGGAAAACTTCCGGATCTCGTAATTCGGTCTGGCCTCTGATTCTAGAGACTACAAGGAAAAGATACAGCTCCACACTCTAAAAGAGCCAGTGCGTCTACTTTTCCCGCACAACACTCAGAGAGCCAATCACCGCAACTTACGGAGGCAACTCAGCGAATGACGATGCCGTAACATATGTTTAAACCAAAAAACGCAGTCTGGGCTGTGACATTAAGCAATGCAAGCGTGAGGTTTTGGATTGCTTAATGTCACAACTCAGACTGCGTTTCTTGGTCTAAATGTATGCTTCGGCATCGTCCTTCGCTGAGCTGCCTCCGTAAGTTGCGGTGATTGGCTCTCCGAGTGTTGTGCGGGAAAGTAGACGCAAAGGATCTTTTTAGAGTGCAGTTTCGGGTATTAAATATGTCTGTGTAATGGTATTAGGCAATCTAAAAGCATTTCTCCTCGCTTTTGAGTGTTTTTTCGTCTTTAGTCGCCTTATATTTTCGTTTATTTATCGTTTTTGTTTTTCTAGAAAAGAGCGATTGCAATTTTGCGCGCAAAGGGGCCCTTAGTTGGCCCGTGTACAATAATCCCAGATATCTTATGCGATGTATTACATTGAAAGGTACCCAGGTAACAAGGCGATCGTCTTAGTCGGCACAAAAACAAAAACAGAAAAACAAAACACACGGTATACTTGCATGAAGACGTTTGCATCACTGACTTTCTTCGAGCATTGAGACCTCACGCAACCGAGAATGAGTGGTGGACCCAGAAATACTTGTGATAATATTATTTTCAATCAATTTAGTTTAGAGCCCACGGGTAGACAGACGACACTAGAAGCCGAGGAGGAGTCAGTTTCTTCAGCCCAGACCAGGGAACGTTTTTCTGGAGCGCAGCGTAAACGTGCACTCGGGAACTCAAGTTTTGCTCGTTAGTGAATCTGCGGACAATTACAATTGCTTCCGCGCTTGTCCACCCCGCAACCTCTCGGGTCCGGCTAACACTGAGAAAAGGAATACGTGAAAACATGTATGCAGATATCCCTGCAGTTATTCAACTGATGTTTCCTAGCATCATGGGCGATTGTCAACTATACCAGGGAGTCAAGTTCTATGTTTTGCGGGCCAAACTATGAGCGCCGCCATCTTTTCGTGCCTGTTGAGGTGTCCCCTTAGCGAGGAGGGCCGGGTTCATTTAAACCCTTCGAACCCTGGATAATCCGGCCCTGGCTTGAACCTTGGAACACGAGCCGACGGCTAGGGCAACTAGATCACGGATTGCAGTGTGAGCGGAGACTCGGAAGACAGCAGACGTTGGACCGTCAACAGGGCGTTTTCGTAGACCGCGTTTGCCCCTCCGCTAAGCTCCGCTAAGCCCTCCGCAACGAAGCAGCCGCTACTGCGCCGGCGCGCCGATGGCCTTGACTGTAGAGTTCCGGCTAGCGTAGCTGGTTGCGGAGAGCGTTGCGGGACAGCGGAAACGATCTACGAAAACTCCCTAACGTCGAGCTCGGGAAGCGCCGGTAGCGGGCCTGGTCCAGGCAGGGGAAACTGTCGAAGAAGTGTCTGCGTGGGTGTGTGGTCGCGGCCCCATTGAGTCGTCCACTAAAGATCAGATCGGGCAGGCATTAAAGGGGTACTCCAACGAAATTCTAGCGCCTATTTTATTGTCTAAATGTCAACGATGTTCTGTCCATACCACGGAGACACCAATATTTTGCTCGAAAAGACACCAAAACATTTTTAAAACGTATTAACCGAATGTCGTTACGTCAAACTTCCAATTAGTACGGCGGCAAGCTGCGTGCACGCGAGCCGTGCAGACTTTGACAGAACCGGCTTTTTTTCTTCTTCTTATTTCCTGTGCATATTCAACAACCGGGGGTAGCGGGGATAACGCGGGGAGCGGGCATCTCGAACGGCGAGGTTGTAATGCGTTGACGCCACCAAGGGGCGCAGCACACAACCAGGTCAACCTCCCTGTAGCCTCGCCAGTGAAGGAAAAAATGACGTCATGAACGCGCTGGAGGCACCGGATCTCCCGAGGCGCATCGCGCTCGATGGCCTCTCTTCGAGCGCTCTCTGGAATCAGCCGTTTGGAACGAAAAATATAGTCATCCGTTAAATATAAAAATGTGCTATTGACATTAGCAGATTTTAGTGATCATGTTTAACTAATTTCTGAACGTGAGAGGTATATTTAAATTTTTATTTCAGTACTCCTTTAAGACCCGGCCCAACCCGACCCGATTAATTCCTGGCCCGAACCCAACCCAAGCCAGACTATCGTTCAAGGACGCCGGTCCGATCCCGACGGATAGACCTTTATGTGATTAGTACATAAAAAAAAATCCAATGCTATATCTTAATTTCTTAAATATTCTACGTCTACGAGATAATGAATCACAAATATTTAGTAAAATGTAAAAGTAGCCAGGTTCGTGCATTTTTGACGCGCGATTAGTAGTTTCCAGAATTCCACAAATTGTTGTGAATATTAGCACTATAGACTACTATCTTTATAATATATTTAATTGTTATATCAATTGTACTTTGTCTAATACGTGTCGTCAAACTTGGTAAAAATGCCAAACGGGAATTGCCACTTTGATAGTCTTCTTTTCTTTTTCGAGAAATACATATTTTATTTTAAAACTGTGATTTCGTTTGTTCCATACTATAGAGAGTAACATATAGAATATGTTACCGAACACGACCCGAACCCGGCCGGTAGCCGGCCCGAATCCGACTGTTATAAATAACATGAGTCCGACCTGAACCCGGCCCGACCCACCTTTCAAAGCTGTAGCTTTATGAAGCCAACCAGCCTCAGGGACCGCGTAAGCATGAAATGTGTAGGTCGGTCAGTCCGTTATCGCCAAACGATTTTGAAAAAGCGGCAACTGGTGTCATTGACGAGCCCCAGTCATCGGAGTGGAAGCCGAGTGCGCTGCTGACTAGGCTACAGACCCAGCAAGAGGGAACGGGAGGAGTAGAAGCAGGTGGTGTGAGAAAGCGCGCGGAGCGGAGAGGGTTGGAAAGGGCAACAAAGAGAGGACAGCAGGCGGTGTAGAAAGCACGATCAGGAGTGGAAAGCAAGCGCGCTCTCTGGCGACCCAGAAATTCAGCGCAAAGGATTTGCATCCGGGTGGTGCTGAAGGGAAGCGCGCTCAGCGTCACAAAGAGTCAATGGTGTTACGTAATCTGTCTCCATACAAAATTCGTGTAGTCTCGTCCCCAGCCACCTAACGGGCATACCCGGTATGGGCGACGAAAAAATAATAAAACGTTTCAACCTGTAAATAGTAAAAAAATGTAGTGGAGGAGAAACGAGAATGTGTGACAGTTATGCTACGTTTAAATCCTAAATGTCTTCAATTGGCGTGGCGACAGCAAAACAATGTTTTCGCCCATACTGGAAGCGACGACAATTCAAGATGGTGGCGCCCTTGGGAACAACTGTTGTTGGCGATTTATTTATTTATTTTTATTTGTGAATACTGTTCACCCCAAGTACGAGGCTTTAACAGGTGTGGGGTATAGGAGAACACTCAAACATACAACATCAGGACTACAATACAGAACACATTCCGCGACGTCTACTTATAATAAAGGGGCTGAAATAGCGCAAGCATTCAACATATTATCTAGCACTGAACAAAATTAATTCTCAACACTCAACATCTACTACTTAGCAAAAATATTAGAACTACTATTTATCAGTCCAAATCACACATATGCAGAAGGGCGCTCTCAAATTCATCTAAACAGTCCGATGACAAAATATTTTGTGGGAGGTTCTTACAATCTTGTACAGCTCTAGGGAAAAAAGAAAACCTATACGCGTCAATATTACATTTGGGCACTTCAAACTGATTAGTGCTAAAGTATCTGAGTTCTCTCAATGCGCGATGTGTTATACTCTAGAATCCGGGTCAATGTTATACAGGTGATGAGAAAACATAAAGAAAAACTTTAGTTCAGCAGTTGTTCGACGGACGGAAAGTAAGGGGAGATTGAAGCTGTTCAGCATATCTGTGACAGAATCAAGTCGCTTGTAGTTGGATAGAATAAATCGCACCACCTACCTCTGAACTTTTTCGAGTTCACCAATTTTATTTTTTCTATAGGGGTCCCATACCGATGCAGCGTACTCCAAGGTAGGCCTAATATACGTTGTGTAGGCCATTAACTTCACTTTAGGCGGAGCACTGTTCAGATTTCGTCTTAAAAGCCAAACCTTTTTTCATTGCTTTGTGCCATATTTCATTTATGTGATTACTCCAACTTAAGTCTTTAGAAAGTGTCACACCCAAGTATTTAAAACTATCAACTTCAACCAAAGGACTCCCATCAAGCTCGTAAGTAAAGGAAAGAACATTCTTAGTTAGTTATTCGTGCAAACACTGTTTTTTGTGTATTAATTTTCATCTTTAATTTTGAGCACCGATCCTGAATTGACCTAACGGATGCACTTAATCTGCGCTGGTCGTCTTCCTCCCTGATTTTTTACTATATACCATGACAATCATCCGCAAATAGACGCACAGTAATCCCTCGGTTTATTTCCGCCGCGATAGCATTAATGTAAATTAAAAATAATACTGGCCGAGTACTGACCATGCAGTCAAATGTGCGGGCATGTGTGCCCTCTCCCATTTTGAACACTTATCAAAACTGTGCAAGCGCTCTCCTCCTCCTCAGAAATGCCAAGAAATGTTGTCCTTAAGTAGGTACCACCTGAACTTAGAGCACTATACCCACCCCAGGCACTGAAAGACTAAAGCCGGGGTCACACTGCTCATACATCGTATATACAAAAGACAGTCTTCAAACACGAGTCACCGCAATATCTGTGGTTCGAATGCCGCGTGCCAAGTTTCTCCTTGAACTCGTTGCCCTGCGGCATTCGAAGCACGGATCTCATGGCAACTCCCGGTCGAATCTCAAACACGAGTCACCGCAATATCCGTGGTTCGAATACAGCGTGTCAAATTTCTCCTTGAACTCGTTGCCATGCGGCATTCGAAGCACGGATCTCACGGCAACTCCCGGTCGAATCTCAAACACGAGTCACCGCAATATCTGTGGTTCGAATACAGCGTGTCAAGTTTCTCCTTGAACTCGTTGCCATGCGGCATTCGAAGCACGGATCTCACGGCAACTCCCGGTCGAATCTCAAACACGAGTCACCGCAATATCCGTGGTTCGAATACAGCGTGTCAAATTTCTCCTTGAACTCGTTGCCATGCGGCATTCGAAGCACGGATCTCACGGCAACTCCCGGTCGAATCTCAAACACGAGTCACCGCAATATGCGTGGTTCGAATACAGCGTGTCAAATTTCTCCTTGAACTCGTTGCCATGCGGCATTCGAAGCACGGATCTCACGGCAACTCCCGGTCGAATCTCAAACACGAGTCACCGCAATATCCGTGGTTCGAATACAGCGTGTCAAATTTCTACTTGAACTCAATCCCATGAGGCATTCGAAGCACGGATCTCACGGTAACTCCGGTCGAATCTCAAACACGAGTCACCGCACTATCCGTGGTTCGAATACAGCGTGTCAAGTTTCTCCTTGAACTCGTTGCTACGCGGCATTCGGAAGACGGATCTCATGGCAACTCCCGGTCGAATCTCAAGCACGAGTCACCGCGAGATATCCGTGGTTCGGAATACAGCGCTGTCAAGTTTCTCCTTGAACGGTCGTTGCCCGATGTCGTGCATTCTGAAGCAGCGGCATACAATCCACGGCAACTCCTGGTCGAATCTCAAACACGAGTCACCGCAATATTCGTGGTTCGAATACAGCGTAGTCAGGTTTCGTCCTTGAACTCGTTGCTATCGGCATCGAAGCACGGATCTCACAGCAACTCCCGGTCGAATCTCAAACACGAGTCACCGCAATATCCGCTGGTTCGAATTACGCGTGTCCAAATTTCTCAAATTTCTCCTTGAACTCGTTGCCATGCGGCATTCCGAAGCACGGATCTCACGGCAACTCCCGGTCATCTCAAACACGAGTCACCGCAATATCTGTGGTTCGAATACAGCGTGTCAAGTTTCTCCTTGAACTCGTTGCCATGCGGCATTCGAAGCACGGATCTCACGGCAACTCCCGGTCGAATCTCACAACGCACTGAGTCACACGGCAACATCCGTGGGTCGAATACAGCGTGCTCAAGCTCTCCTTGAACTCGTTGCCGTGCGGCATTCGAAGCACGGATCTCACGGCAACTCCCGGTCGAATCTTCAAACACGAGTCACCGCAATGTCCGTCGGTTCGAATACAGCGTCTCAAGTTTCTCCTTGAACTCGTTGCCTTGCGCATTGAGGCTCTGATCTTGCACGCAACTCCTGGTCGAATTTTAAACACGAGTACCGCAATATCCGTGGTTCGAATACAGCGTGTCAAGTTTCTCCTTGAACTCGTTGCCATGCGGCATTCAGGCACGGATCTCACGGCAACTCCCGGTCGAGATCTCAAACCGAGTCAGCGCAATATCCGTGGTTCGAATACAGCGTGTCAAGTTTCTCCTTGAACTCGCTGCCATGCGGCATTCGAAGCACGGATCTCACGGCAACTCCCGGTCGAATCTCAACACGAGTCACCGCAATATCCGTGGTTCAGAGCACAGCGTGTCAAGTTTCTCCTTGAACTCGTTGCCATGCGGCATTCGAAGCACAGATCTCACGGCAACTCCCGGTCGAATCTCAACACGAGTCACCGCAATATCCGTGGTTCGAATACAGCGTGTCAAGTTTCTCCTTGAACTCGTTGCCATGCGGCATTCGAAGCACGGATCTCACGTATGCAACCCCGGTCGAATCTCAAGCACGAGTCACCTCAATATACGTGGTTCGAATCAGGGCCGTACCCAGAAAAAAATTTCGGGGGGTTTTCGGGGACAACGGCGGCCATTTTGAAAATGTCTATTGTCTTATTTTCGCCTATGAATGATGTGCATCAGTGGCATATAATGGAGAGTCATAGCAAACCGGAGAACCGGTCCCGGTTTGGTACCCGGTAGCCGACCGGCGCCACTGCGCGTGCGCAGAGGTGGAGATTAAAATCGGCTGGCTGCAAATGCACCGACCATGTACCACACTATACTATAAAATATTTTTTCGGGGGGGTCAGAACCCCTAACCCCCCCCCTGGTTACGGCCCTGGTTCGAATACAGCGTGTCAAGTTTCTTCTTGAACTCGTTGCCATGCGGCACTCGAAGCACGGATCTCACGGCATCTCCCAGTCAGATCTCAAACACGAGTCACCGCAATATCCGTGGTTCGAATACAGCGTGTCAAGTTTCTCCTTGAACTCGTTGCCATGCGGCATTCGACAGCACGGATCTCGCTGGCAACTCCCGGTCGAATCTCAAACACGAGTCACCGCAATATCCGTCAGGTTCGAATACAGCGTGTCAAATTTCTCCTTGAACTCGTTGCCATGCGGCATTCGAAGCACGGATCTCACGGCAACTCCCGGTCGAATCTCAAAACAGTCACTCGCAATATCCGTGGTTCGAAGACAGCGTGTCAAATTTCTACTTGAACTCAATCCCATGAGGCATTCGAAGCACGGATCAAGCGGAGACTCGCGTTCGAATCTGTATGCAGACTGTCTTTTGTATGATGTATAAGCAGTGTGACACCGGCTTAGGGGTAATCCTACCCTATAGGCTCCACCCAAACTAAGAGCACCATCCACCCTACACACGTTTTCTGTTTTTTGTTGTTCTCAGTCACATGGGTTCCGTATCTGGTATGCGGGACGAAAAAATAATGAAATACTTCAACTTGTAATATGCGAGAAAATATAGGTGAGGCAAAAACAAGAATGTGTGACAATCACCCATTTTTCCTCCAGCGGCGTGGATAGATCAAAACGATGTTTTACCGCTTACTTGAAGTGACGACATTTAGATGCCTGCGCCCCTGTGGAATAAGTGTTAAAGCTATAATAAAAAATATAATAAAAACACCAGTGCGTCCACTTTTCTGCACAACACTCGGATAGCCAATCACCGCAACTTACGGAGGCAGCTCAGCGAATGGCGGTGCCGAAACGAATGTTTAGACAAAAAACACAGTCTGAGTTATGCAAGCGTGACGTTTTGCATTGCTTAAAGGTATACGATTACAACAAAATTTCTGCGCTTATTTTTTATTTTTTTGGTCTGTTCGTATTCAAGGAAGCAGTATAACATCAGACACACCATTCTTTTGCTGAAAATGACACGAAGAGAAATTTTAAAACTAATTAAACGATTAGCAAAGAGTACCTGGTGGATGTCGCAAACGCCTTGTTTGTAATGCCCATCTAGGAACCTTGACAGGCAGTGACGATGACTGTCTCGCCTCCAGCCACCACGAGAAAAGAGGGGAAGGAGGAACTTTCCTCTACCCAAGACTCTCTTTTGTGTGTCCCAGACGTCGCTATTGTCTTTATAGAAGATTATAGAAGATTAACCCGTCACTCAAAATTCGTACAAAAGCAGTTTCGGGGTCAGTTTCGGTGGCCTGATCGCTGGCGTGCTTCGGCCGCTTCGGTGGCTGGAACGGCTAGGACACCCTCTCGACGTCAGCCTCGCCGCAGCTCTGCTCGCCCCGAGACAATCTACGTCACTATTGCGGCGGATGTGACGTGCTCTCCGCTGGCTGCTCTCCGAGCGCTTGCCAGAGTGGGCCGTTTATAACGAAAAATACAGATATCAGGCTCAAAGTACAAACGTGCAATTGCCATTTACGGATATTGTGGATGATATTCAGCCTGAAACGACAGGTATATTTCAAATTTCGTTGAAATATCCCTACAATGTCACAACTCAGACTGCGTTTTTTGGTCTAAACAAATGTTTTGGCATCGTCATTCGCTGAGCTGCTTCCATAAGTTGCAGTGATTGGCTCTCCAAGTGTTGTGCGGGAAAGTAGACGCACGGGCTTTTTAATGTGAATAGCATTCTTTGGCTACTTCCACGCACTTTTCATCTATGTATCTATCTATCTGGCTATCTAACCTCTTACGCCGCGGGTCGATAAATAAATAAAAAAGACCGGCGCCGGCTGGGATTCGAACCGTTGACCCTTTGATCAGCAGGCAGACGCGCTAACCACAGAGCTATGAAGGCAGTCATTCAACGCACTCTAAACGGTTGTTTATATCTTTACCATAGGACGCGCTTTACAGCGCTGTCACAGCTACCGGTGCGCGCGCTGTCCATGCACGAGGGCTCATTCCGCTCTCGTGAGGCTGAGCACGGCCGCTAGCTCACCCTCTCCCGCGCTCGGGAGAGGGTGATGTAGCGGCCGTGCTCAGCGGCTCAGCCTCACGAGAGCGGAATGAGCCCTCGTGCATGGAACGCGCGCGCACCGGTAGCTGTGACAGCGCTGTAAAGCGCGTCCTATGTAAAGATATAAACCACCGTTTAGAGTACCGTTGGTTGAGACTAGCTGAGACGCAAGAAAGTCTGGTCGGTACCATTTTGAGTGTTTGTGCGTATGGCGCGTGCTTTGCTCGCCTTCCTAAGTGACACAAACGCACGTGCTGGGCTGCGGAGATCGTGCGCAGGGCTGCGAAAGTGTCAACAAATTTAGAATCGCCTCAAGAGTGGGCTGGCGTATCTAGAGTGTGCCGGCCACCTGACGAACGCGCATAACTCCGCACCGTTTGATGCTATTCGCATTAACGTAGATAATCATTCCCAAAGGATGGGTTCTGCTGATTTTTTAAAGCGTTTCGAATTTAAACATTTAAACACGTTTGGCAGAATGACCAAACGTGCAGCCAATTATTATTTTTTTTTTAACAAAGAGTTTGTTTTATGGCTGTCTAACTCCTAGTGTTTTTTGAAAGGGTGTAAGATCATTTCTTGGGGTTGGAAGGTACCGTCACCCGAAAATTCACAATGAAAAAAGCAAGGAATCGCTTGCTGGGGAACGAATCCGGTACCCTTTCGTTGTAAATCTCACGGAGAAAAAAAAAGACTACAAAAATCAACAACAAAGTTTTAGTTTGATAGCCCAGACTTGTACGTAGCGCGTTACTTCTACCTATCTAGTTACTTTTTTCGGTACCGAAGTCACGACTCGGTTACTTTTCGAGAAAAGGAACGGGTAATGTTTTTGAATTAATTTTGGATGGAGTGACGAGTAACGGTATTTAATTGCTTCTTGAGAGGAACGGCTAGAACTCAAGCTACCCGGACTTTCACAGCAAAAAGGCGCAAAACAAGAAACTAAAAAAATATGCTCATGAATGGGTTAAGAAGCTAGGCATTATTAACAACACAAATTGGAAGGTGGCTTCTTCTTCAGAAAACCGACACATTCAGAGTGAAGTGAAGGTAACTCCTTACTTCTGAGCTGATGTATGGCGTTCTTTTTTTAATTTCAGTTACGAGTAACGTGCTCAGTTACTTTTCGAGCGTGTAACGAGTAATGATATTTTGTTCATTTCTTCCAGTAACATGTACATGTGTGCTTGATGGGAAGTTAATCGGGATCTAAAAAAGGATTGACAATAGCGCGGACGAGTGTGGTCCCGTGATTCAATCCTCGGCTAATGTTCGGAGACACATTCTGCGTTAGTTCCCTCGCCTTAGCCACGATAGTGCGGAAAACGTTCCCACACTTGACCACATTCTTTTTGGTTTTTGGCGCAGTGGTTAGCATTCCTTACCGCTATTTAGTGGACCCGGAGTTTGAGTCCCGGCGCAGCTAAAAGATTTTGACAATCAACGGCTTCGTAAACGATTATTTCATTCGATCAGTACTCTTCCTTCGTCTACAAACTTTGGATTAAGTTCTACCTTCACTTTACATGCCACGATTCAGAGCAAGCCGAGTTTCCTTCTGCTTAGAATATTACCGTATTTTAAGAAAAATGTCAACGCAGCTATATTTTATTGGCACTCAGGAATCGTAGACTATATAATGGTGTGGATATGAGAATACAAGCTTGATTTACGAAACCTCAACACTTAAATCAAATAAATAAAACGACACAGTAATTTATCTTAGTTATAATTGATTTTTTTTTAGGAAAGGGACAAATTGTAAATAAAGAGTTTAATTGGTATCATTCGGTAGTTCCCGCAAAAAAAAAAATAGAACATGAGTTATGCTAAATATAGGAAACAAAAAGCAGCTCGTGACAAGCAAACACCTACGAAGCGAAAATTATCGTAGAGAATGAAACTTGCTAAAGAAGTTTAATTATGGTGGCATTTACATGCCACCGTCATCAGCCTGCGTCGGCATTTTCTGCGTTATAAATTGCACTATCTTTCCGCTACGTTTTGCATGTTTAAAGATGTCATACGGTAGTATACCGAAGTTCCCGTAAAATCGCATTTCTAGATTTAGCGAGGTCGGGTTGTCGGGTCCAAAGACCTCAATCCCGGCCCTACCCGAGCCCGACGCAGATCGAAATAAACAGGCCCGAACCCGACCCAAGCCCGAACAGGGTGCTCGTATATTGACCCGAGCCTGACAGTCGGATCAGGTTCGGGCTTTGGAGGCTTGACCGAGCCCGTACAGATCTCTATCGCTCACTGGCCCACCATGGAGCCACCGGGATCATCTTTCTCCCCTTGGACAGTGCATTGCAAGAGGCCGGCCTCTACCGGGTATCGACAGATGAGAGTACCCCTCCACTCGCCATCTTTTTGGTGTTTCCAGCACATTCGGAGCAACTTAAGTTTCAAGTTTTGTACTGGGGTGGAGAATAAACATTAAGATGATTTAAATCGTGATTAAAATCATGATTTGAATCGTGATTTAGACCGCACCGATTCGGCTATGATGATTTAAAGGGATACTACAACGAAATTTCGGCGCTCATTTCTTGTTCTAATACGTGTTCAAGGGAGCAGTATCACATCGGACACACCAATCTCTTGTTGAAAAAGACACGAAAAGGAATTTTAAAACGAATTAAACGATTAGCAAAGGGCACCTGGTGATTGTTGCTAAGGCTACGTTTGTAATGCCCGTCTAGGAACCTTGACAGGTAGTGACGATGCCTGTCTCGCCCACAACTATGCATGCCTTAAACCTGACCTTATTCCGCCAGTTCTCCGGCCACCGCGAGAGAAGACGGAAGGAGGAACTCCCCTCTTACCGGAACTTTCTTTCGTGTGTCCCATACGTCGCTGTGGTCCCTCTACAAAAGTATAGAAGATGAACCCTTCACTCAAAATTCGTACAAAAGCAGCTTTGAGG
This sequence comes from Ixodes ricinus, assembly GCA_037355805.1. Taxonomy (NCBI): domain Eukaryota; kingdom Metazoa; phylum Arthropoda; class Arachnida; order Ixodida; family Ixodidae; genus Ixodes; species Ixodes ricinus. The sequence continues at coordinate 72,047 of JAZHYW010043958.1, read as the reverse complement.
TTAGTTGAGGTGGCCCGATCGCTTGCGTGCTTCGGCCGCTTCGGTGGCTGGATCAGCTAGGACATCCTGTCGACGTCAGGCTCGCCGCAGCATTGCTCGTACCGAGACAACCTACGTCACGACTGCGCCGGATGTCACGTGCTCTCCGCTGGCTGTTCTCCGAGCGCTTGCCAGAGTGGGTCGTTTATAACGAAAAATACAGCCACCAGGCTCAAAATAGAAACGTGTGATTGCCATTTACGGATATTGTAGATCATATTCAGCCAATTTATGAACACGACGGGTATAATTCAAATTTCGTTGTGAAGCGTTACGGCCCTTTTGAATCAAACACTTTCCCGTGACAGTCCCGAAAATATTTTCTCTTTACCGTTAGTCTATGTGATCGTATGTATTCTATGAACATTTATTTTGTATCAAAGCAAATAATGGCCAGGCGAAAAAGAGTTACATCAGGTAGTCATTTTTAAAACATATTTGGTGACAGAAAAGTCACTATTTTCTAGCTGAGGAGAATCAAACAAATATTATTTATTCGATTAAAAATATAATGTTTTCCCACTCTGATTTGCATACTTCTGAGATCACACAAGTTTTGAACGAAGTTTAACTTGGAATGGTCCTGTAAGCCTTCGTTTCTCTGTATTTCCAGTGTGCTTCGCTTTGCAGCCCGCGAGCACGGCCGGGTGAAGCACAGTGCTGGTTGCAATCGCGTTTCGGAGCTTATGAACCTCTTGTGATTGTTTTATATCGTTAACAATCTGAATTTAATTAAACCCCTGTTTGTTTTGACAAGGCTGTGTTATGTTCCCTTCAGAAGAAAATCCACAAACTTATGACAGTGACTCCTGTGGGGAGAGAAACAAAGAAGAGTGCGAGAGTAAATGAAGAGAAAGAAACTGGGAACCGGCTTTCTTCCCGGCAGTGGACATCTTCCGGGACTGTAGACATTAGAGAGTTCTTGGGTTTGAAAAAGCTTTTCAGAATAAAAACAAGAGAGAAGAGAGAGAGAGAGAAGATTTTTAGAGATGAGGAACTTATATAACAATACCTTTCTTTCCCGCCAAAGCGATAGGGGTAGTTGAGGGAAAAAAATATTAAAAATCAGCTTGACGAGCTCCCCCTCCCCAGAATGTAGTATGCCAGAAGGCATATACAGTACACTACATACATTACACAAAGACACTACGCAAAAAAGAAAACAACAACAACAACATTATCATTATTATACAACAGATTTAAACATAAGCAAATATATAGAGCGCAGTGAAGGAACACAAATAATGACTGTAAATGACAGAAAGTAAAAAAACAAAATCAATCATTGCAATTTTTATTGTCATTCGGATCAAACAAGACTAACCTCAAATCTCTTTTTGATGTTAATTCAAGTTGTTTATTGCAATTTTTCCTATAGATTCAACTATTCTCAAAGTTTACGTTTTATCATTTGTTCTCGGTATCTATAGTCTTGCACGAATAAATGTTCCAAATATCGGTGCTACGCATGAAACGTGTAAAACGGCTGTTTTTTTATTTTTTTTATTGGAAGTATAGTGTGTCCTGTATGTCCACGAATAACCACAAACAACTACGGCCCAAGAACTCTTCGGAACGGTTCCTTCGGCGGACGGGCCCCGCCGGCGCCGGGAGCAACGTATCGCAGAGCACGCTCGGAGCTCGGGTCGACGGGCACGCCACGACGGTGGGCCGTGCGCTAACGATCGTGCATCGACCGGCCAGGTGTGGGTCTGCCGGGCGGGTCCGGACCCCGCAGCCAGACTGGCTGCCGCCCTCCAGGGGATACCGTCGGGACCCGTTGGCGTCGAAGCCGCGGGATCCGACGAAGGCTCAGACGTCTCGGAACATTGAAGAAGTGCTCACGTGGGGGAGGCTGATTCCTCTCCGACTATAGATATAATTACGGTCCCTGGCGAGGTGGGAAGTGGAACGCGAAGATGGGACAAACGAAAAATATATTAGCACACCGCAGTTTTGTACACGCTATGGCGTACAAAACAAGAACGAATTACAATTGCTCTCGGTCAGAATGTATTGAATTGCATTACTCGATTGCTTCGACATTATTTTTTTATTTTTTTATTTATTTCCAAAAACTGCGATTACAGCAGTTTTTTTTTTTCATTCCAGATGAAAGAGTAAAAAAGTCTTGAAAACAGAATAACGAAAAAGAGAAAACAAAAACAATTGCGTTGCTTGTATGTTTAGACAGCCTTGATGCTAGTACGCTCCCACGGGTGACATGTCTGATGAGATATTTAGCCAGTGTAGTACAACCGCTAACCTGGGGTCTTTAACGTGCACCACGTAGTAGTGATTATACGAACGCGTGCCGGTACGAAACTCGTCCAGATCGAAACGGACAGGGGGTAGGGATCGAACCTAGGAGGTTCTGCAACGCAAGCTTTCGCTCCACGCTCCGAGCTAAAACGCGTAAACTCGCTCGGCCACTTTTTTTTTTATCAAGAACATTTATTTAAAAATTTTTACACAGCAGCATCACAGAAGGAATCTCTATACCATATTGAAAAATTCTCGAAAGAATAGTTCCCTGGAAACGCCCCTTGTTCCGCTTCATGAATAGATAATGGCTACAGAGTGATACCAACTTGTCTCCGACCGCCCCCCCCCCTTTTTTTTTTTAGGAAGCGACCTTGTAATCATCGGAGAGGAAACCGAGCCCCTGAAAGTGGCCTTTGTATCCATCGGAGGGGAAGCTAATCCCTCAAAGTCGTTTTTGTTTCCATCGGAAACAAAAACGACTTCTAATCTCCCTCTCGTGGCTTCCACAACGCTAAGTCAAGGTCGAAAGATAAAGAAAATATTCAAAGCAAGGCAAAACCCTCTCCCGCGTTGGCCACGACGTCACGGAAACGATGGGACGCTATTGGATGGGGAGGTGGCAGAGGGATATATGATTCCCTTTGAGGGGCATTTGCCGCTACCTTCTTGACTTGTAACCTACCAAAACACACCCGGCCGTGTCCTGTTCACCGTCTTCGCACTTCGGGCCGCCTTAACCAGGTTCCATTCGCTGTTTCCGCGTTCGTCTCTGCAGTCGTGTGGACAGCTCTTCCCAGCATTCCAGTCCCGGCTGTGCTGCCGCCTTTGTCAGCGATGTCACATAGCCAAAACCGTCCACAAAATGACGCCAGGCTGGTTTCCCAACCTCTACCACGTGCAGGTGGTCAGTCCTTGACCGCCAAAGGGCCCACTGTCCTAAAAGAGTTATCTCCCACGTACGCCCTGACCGAAGGACAAATCTCGAACTCTAGGAACTTCACCTGTTCCCAACCCACATATAAATCAATGCACAGTTCCGCTCTCAGCTCTGCCGAAAAACAACTCGGCGTTCGTGCAGTATAGGAAAACATGATCCAAAGTTTCGGGGAAAGGACAGAAAGCACCTTCGCTGACCATGGCTCAAAAAAAAAAAAATCTTTTTCACCAACCACGTTTTTACGGGCAATACTTCAAGATGAAAGCCAGACTTGTGCTCGTTACTTGAAAAATGTAATGAATTACAATTACAAATTACCGAGCCATGTAAAAGATTACCGTTACAAATTACTTCCCTGAAAAGTGATTACTTTAATCGTTACATTACAAATTACTTTCACGTTACTTTTTCCGTACCCTCGCCCTTATCCAGAATATAATATACATAAATTTGATATTTTTCAAAAATTTTCTGCAGCGCTACTTTTCATTTCTCATACGCCCGTATTATGGTAGTCCTTGTAAACATTAAATATTGTATTTAAGAGAAAGAGTGTAGGTGCACTCTGTTCATTTGTAAGCTGACAAGGCACCGGAAGCTGCAACCACACCCGCCATCCCGCTAGCTTACGGCCTCCGGAAATGATCCCTGGAATTGTGCAGACAAAACTAGCGGTGCGCATGCTCAGTAGCCTCTGCCACGAGATTCAGAGCTAAAGAAGCGATCTTCGATATCTCCCTTTTCACTCGGGTGTTTCGCCTGTTTTTCACAAGAAAACAAAAACTTGGTTCTAACATTGCAAGTTATAGCCAATGCAGAATGCAGGTGTCCCAGCTTACCTTGATGTGTTGCCGTAGATTAGAGTTTGTTGTTCTTGCTGATGGCAATGAGTGTTTTATTTATTTTTTGGCAAGCAAAGTGAGCACTGAAACTCTAGGTTTCCGTTCTTGTTAATGCCCCTAAGTTTGAGCATCTCATTAAGAGATGGCCATGGAGACGACGGACACTCCATGACCTAAAACTCGACCAGTCATACCAATATTCGTGGAGGCCAGGGGAGGCGAGGCCATAGAGAGCGAGAGAAGCGGTGGCCATCGGTCTCACAAAACAATAGAGGATCACACCACTTTCACGCGTTCTCTCTCTATCTCTCTGTCAGCACTCCTTAGATGGTCTTAACCCCCCCCCCCCCCCCTTTATGTTGACAGTTGGCTGTAAATTGAGGAGTGGACTCGACCACCATGCCCAGACAAGTAAACCAAAAAGTACGTCCGTACCCTCGAAGACGATGCTCTTAGCCTCGCGAAGGCCGCTTTTCAGCCGTGCCTCAAGAGCGTGCTATATAATACAGTAGCGCACATCAAAGACAAAGAGAATTCGACCCCTCGCGTGAGGCTACATCGTCTGTTACGCGAGTTGTGAACCCGCGAATCGAGGGGGTACGGACCAGCGTTTGATGTCAGTGCAGGCGGCGGGAGACGTCGCAGAAGTTGGAAAGGGTGAAACGGTGTAAAAGACAAAAACAATTAAACACCAACAGCGTTGTCCTGCCCGGGAGAAGAAAAACACGATGGAAGGCGACGGAGAGCCTACTCAGCGTTGTCTTACTTGATATTTGTCTTTCGTATATTTGTACATCCCTTGCCCGTTTTTCTAGTGGTTCTAGTGACCGGTCATACAAAAAAACGTGTTTTCTTTTCGGCTATTCTCCTTTTCCTGATGTTTTCCATTTTGTTGAACTTGCTCTCTTTATGCTGCTGAATGTTCTGCTCGTATTGCTCCAGTTACTGTATTATGCTCATAGTTTAAAAAAAGTAAAGTACGAATTATGCTCATAGTTTAAAAAAAAGTAAAGTACGAATTATGCTCATAGTTTAAAAAAAAAGTAAAGTAATCCGTTACCAATATTTTGTAACGAAATTACATTACAAATTACTTCCGAAAAAAAGTAACGTGGCCATTACAAAATTACTTTAGAAAGTAACGGATTACTTCTCAAGTCTGATGAAAACGCACAAAGAAATTTTTCACCGCGATTTTCACGGGATATTTGCGGACCCGGTGAAACACGTCCGTCGAAACTGCTGTGTCTCCACAACATGGGCGGTAAAATGGAAGTGAATTTAACATGTCTAGGGTGTCTCAGTACAGTGCTTTCCTCTTCACCTTTTGCAAATACTCCCCTGAGAATCTGCTTTCAAAATAGCTGATGGCCTGCTGCTGTCTCTTTATAATATCTCAGCACGCGTGCCCGAGAGGTTTCTTTCGCCCCTGCGAGCCAATCGCGAAGGAAGCTGCCGCCTAGCTCTCGAAAAAAGGCTGTAACGAGCGGGCTTTGTTCATCTCTAAAAACAGGTATAGTTCCACCTCAAGCTTGAGTTCAACGTTTAGAAGTCCCAAATCCTCCCTTTTCCCTGGCACAAAAGAAGGTTGTTTCGCCGGATGCGCTCGAACCGCGAGTCTCACACGAATATCGTAAAACGACTACGAACCTTGGCTGTTTCACTTGGCGAGTAAGGTATCGCTCTTGCCATGTGCCAAGCCGCTGGGAAAAAAAAACAAAAAAACGAGCTACAAACGAAAGCGCCGTTGAATAGATATCTGCCTCGCCACTCCAGCGCCTTGAAGTTCAGACGCGCCAGATTCACTCCCTCCAGTTGATCAGTCGTCAGGCTATAATATCCGGGTGGTTGGGTATGCTGGGCCCCCAGGTGACACTATGCCCAAGGGCCGAGCCAGGCTCCCACGACCCGACGCTCCCCTTGACTACTAGTCCAACGCCTTATATCCCCTACATATAAAAGGTGTTCATTTGGCCGGTGACCACCTCAGTACTTAATAAGGTTCGCAGTATGCTATACCTTCCTCGGAAGTCTGATAAATGATAAACAATTTTTAGACGTCATTAAACTCTATCTCTTCATAATAATTAAAAAAACACAATAAAAAAACATTGGTACAAGCATTAATATTTCGGTGCAGTCACTAAATCCACAAAAGCGATTCCTAGCCGGTATGTTATCGCTTCTCTGCGTATCACCACTCAGGACAAGACGCGGCAAGGTAGATGCTCGCTTTAAAGTAGTTTTGTGGTGTTGGAGTGTTTAGGGATTGCTTGGATTGAGGATTGCAGCGTGGTTATTAGGGGAACTCTGCCGATTTCTAGATGCGGAGCATCTCTTGCTCGGGTCTATGTCCCGCGGCGTCGGCGTCGTCCGCACTCACACTACGCATGCGCAACTCTCCTCCTTCCCTCTCTCCAACAGGTGCGCGTTACTCTCTCCGCTCTCTCTCTCTCTACCAGCTGCGTGTACTTCGCGTGCGTTCGCTTCTACTCACACCGCGCGCGCATGCGCAACTCTCCTCCTCTAGTCTCCTCTCCTTCAAGTGTGAATATAAGCAGCGGTAGCGCGCTGCGCGCGTTCCCCCGGAGGAGTGAAAGGAGGATAGTTTTGGGCGCGCGGGTCGCAGCGCCACGCCAGGGCTTTCGAGTGGGGTGGGCTTTCCCCGCAACTCTGCGGCTGTCGTCTGCTAGCGTTTCTCGGCCGCTCGCGTCCGCCGCAGCCCTAATCCGGCCGGCCAAAAGAAATCAGTCAAGAAGGGAATAAATTAATTACGATCCGCGATGCTCCGCATCACCCCATGGTTCCCCTCGGGAAGATGGTGTAATTTTTTTGGTAGGCTTCGATTTGGCTGGAAATTTGCAGACCGCATCAATAACCCTTTCTCAACTGATAACCAAAATATTTTATAAAAATAAAAATTTTCCGTGAAGTTATTGAATTTTCAAGTTACACCGGCCGCGAGGGTTCCAGGAGGCGACTCTCTACTGGCAACACTGAAAAATCCCTACTTTTCCCTACCCGCGTACGTCACGGATGGGCAAGCGGACGAGCGACTCGGGCAGCCGCGAAGTGGCTTTCCGGGCGCCAGCGATCGAGATTATTTTTTTCGCAGCTTCAAGGTTAAAAGTTCCTTTGCAATGGGTAGCAACCTGTGCTCCGCGATAGATCATAGGAACGGTGCCGGGAAAAAGCTTCTTTTTACCCTTGTTTTCGTGGGAGAAGAAAAAAATGCGCTTTCAGGCAGTAATGGAGGCCAGCCACGTCAAGGTGCTTTAGAGCGAGCTGTGCGCCGAGAGAACTAGTGTCACGTGAAACATTTTCACTTTTGCTCGGAATACTTTATAGCCGCGTGCTACGAGTTGAGTATCCTTTAACAGCTGGAACAGCTTCAAGAGCGGCACGCGCAAACTCAAGCCGGTTTTGACCACTATACGACATCCATCCCAAGAAGAGCGCTAATAATATCGTGAAAAATAGTACACAATCTAGCACTATTGTCGACATTTTGCACAGTCACATTTGTCATTCACAATTAATCCAGTTTTCTTTTTTTTTTTTTTTTTTATAAACACTATTTTTGTTTCGGACGTTGAATCTAGCTCGGGCTACTCTCGGAGTCTCACTCACATGGCCGATATGTTGAAGACGAGAAGTGAAACGTCTAAACAAAGTTCAAGTCTGAATTTGGACATGAATTTCGACATACTGCAATTCCTGTCTGCTATTACAGGGGTTTATGGAGCAGGTGTTGAGCTCCATTAATATATGATAGAGCCTTTGTCTGGTCTGTCAAATGGTTAATGTGCTATATTCTCTGCAGAAGAAGTGATGAAAACGTCTTTAATTAATTTTATTGCGGAGAAATTTTATATAGGGCTGAAAAGTTTTTTTTTTAAACCATGAAAATATTAATGTCGTTGAGGGGAGGCATGCAAATTTACAACTAATGGAAACCATGCTAAATCAAAACTTAATTTAAAAATATCTTATATTGTATTACTCCCTTCCCATGTGCTCTCGTAGATGAGTGTTTGAACGCGTTGCACACTACTCCAAAAGTTAAAAAAAGCAAAAATAGGGTACACGTTTGTTAACTTATTTTGAAATAAAAGTTTTATGATGTCTTTCTGTACCTTATGCACTATTTTATCAAGCAAATATTATTTATTTTAAGATGAACAGTGTATTTGTGTATTTTATACACATTTCATTGCACTTGATGTTTAGGTTGGTGGTTGCGGAGTTCTTTTAATTGTCATTTTAACACGATCTTCATGACCAGTAACCTGCCATCTGATCTACACGAATGCAGTTCATCCCATTTTATACATTTCATTGTTTACCAAAAATCACAGTCTACATGTGTTAGGTCCTAGCCCAGTACGCACATGTTCGTCGTTTTGGAAGGCGAGCAAAGTACGTACCACACGCACGAACGCTGAAAATAGCATCGACCAGAAGCGCTTTTCAGAAATGGTCTATAGATCTTTTGCTATCTGACAATGTTTTGGAGTCGATTGAGCGTTTGTTTGATGTGTAACTCTTTGCATTGTGTGTTATTTTCCTATTCCCCACTACCGCCACCCCTCCCAACTTTGTTGTGAGCTATTACATTTTTTTCTACGCATTTGTTTTTGTGCTTTATTACAATTTTTGTATAATTTTCCCCTGTTCATGCCACAAGAGTATAGTTACACGTGCTGGTTGGTGCCTGCAACAGTAACTTTTCTAAAGAAAATCTAAAACAAAGGGCACATTCCTTCAGGTTATACGAGCGTGTGGGGCACCTGTACCCACATTCCGAGCATTTTCCGCTGTGCTTTGGCAATTTGTCAAAAAAATGTATTGCGTGACTCTTCGACCTTTTTTGGGCAGCCATCTTCTTATAAAATGAGAACGGATTTACTAGCGATTTCACGAAACTAGCGAGCCGCGGCTTCAGCGTACCGAGTTTCGGTTTTCTCGGTTTTCTCAAAAATCCAGTTGCTCCCGTTTTTTTTTTGTTTTTTTTTATAGTTTAGCACGTAGGCCAATGTCATACCTTGTGCAAATATAGATTATTATCAACTTCAAATAGCACGAACGCCCAGGTTTTCCAGCTGTTTGCCGCGTGAAAAGGCGAGCCCGAGCGTGCCCGATTGCTGGCCGCGCGCCTCGCTACCCAACTGTGACGTCACGCTTGGGTGGCGGGGAAAACTGGGGAAAAACTAGGGAAAACGATGTTTCGGTTTCGGCAGCAAACAAAATACCACTTTTTTAATTAACCAGATTGAATCTGGGAGAACGAGTTAGCATTTCGGAATCAGGAAGCCATCCACATTCAGATGATGCCTTTGGATTAGGTAGCTCGAAAAATCGGCGGAGTACCCCTTTAATCCGCCATTTTCGATACAGCAATGTTGCCAACCGCGTATTGTGGATTTCGCTAAATCAAGAACACTACAGCTACCCTCCTTGTGGGAAGATGAAATTGAGACTGTAATAGATTAAATAAAATGTTGCGAAGTAACGAAATAAAATAACTAAATGAAGTGATGTCGATGTTCATCTGAGCACTTGCTAAGATGCGTTCTTAATCCGCATTAATCCGCGCGTTTTCGTCTGCTACTGCTCCGCGGCTGCTTTGGAGTCCCGACTCCTCTCGAGGTTCAGCATGGTTTTGGGTTAGTTTTTCAGGTTTTCCCCTTTCGCCAGTAAAAAGTAAAAATGTGACTACCAAGAGCTGCAGAAGGAATTTGAAAGTTGTCTGCTGCTGTTATCCGTAAGAAAGGCCAGAACCGCGCCGTCAATGATGATGATAGCGAGTATTAATGCGGAGCGCGCGCCCTCTAACAGGCGCCACGCAAAGGGACCCCCCTCCGGAGCGGAGTTCCAGAACTACGTTGGGCGGCCGACGCAGCCCCCCCCCCCCCTCCCCCCTCCTCCCTGTGAGCGCTGGGTTCGAGATTATTGTTCGCTTTTGCTCCTTGCGGTCGAGGCTAAAAAGAGCACTTCCGGACAAAGGTCCATAAGGTCCATAACGTTGCTAGTAGTGAGGTTGATAATGTCCTGGGCGTCCGCGAGAAAACCGAACCCTGTTTCTGTTTCGGCCGTTGGTTTCGGCCTACCTCGTTTTTTTCGCCGTAAGCCCCCGGAGCAAGACGTTGAAGCAAAATACCTATAAAACAATACACACATAAAAAAGATCGACTTCGGAAAAAGCAGAGAGCGATTAGTCTTGAAAAGGAGGATAGAAACGGTTTGGGCAAGCTATTGCTAGGTGACGCAAGCTACCAACAAATATGGATATAACTCCACGCCGTAACTCCAGAGCCGTGTATAATAACTCCTATCCATCCAGCCAGCCAACCCTGCTCAAAAATCATGGCACCAAGGAAAACGAAAGCTTTGAAGCAGGATCGCAACCCGAAGCGCGGTAGGGCAAGTAAGATTCGACTTCTTCAGCTGATGTGGGCCATTGTGCTGACTTAGCTTGCCGTAGCGTCTTGACCAGGCGGATTTTTTGCAGTCGCGCACCAGTTTGGAGATTTGTCTATGCTCTCCCTTCTTCAGGCATTGTTATTCTTGTCCAGCTCGCTCGCGTGCTACTCGGCAGTGTTGCGGAATGGGCACCCCCATTCCATTCCAATTCCATTCCGAGGAATTAGAGTTTCCGATAATTCCATTCCTTTCAACTCCTAGGAATGGGGACACTGGGCCCATTCCCACTCCTGGAATGGCTGAATCGTTCCATTCCATTTTTAGAATTCCAAAACATTAAAAGTGTCACTTGACAGCTGCATTGCGTTCCAGGGTTGGGCAGAAATATGCAAACATGTAGTTGGAAATACAATAACTGGTATAGATGAAAATGGTAGCTAAAATACTGATACTCAAATATACCTGTAAAAATGTATCGCGAGACGTATCGGAAATACATTTTAAAAAGGCAAGAAGACTTTGGAAATACAAATACAATAATACATTTTAAGAAGGGCAGAAATATAAATACAGGGCAGTGGCGTAGGCAGAGGGGGGGGGGGGTTTGGGGGGTCGAAACCCCCCCCCCAAAAAAAAAAGCCAAACCTTCTCCCCCCCCCCCCCCCCCGCTGGCTCCCCTGCACACGCCGTCGGTTTTGCACGGGGCATGGAGCAAAGGGGGAGGGAGCGCGGCTTTCGGGAAAAATGTTTGTGGGGTAGAAAATGCTCAAATAAATAAAATAGGCAATATTCCTTCATTCATGTTTATTTGATGGGATGCGGAACTTGATCTCAGATATATAAAGAACGGGTATTTCGAAACACTTGTGGGGTGAAGGATGGCTATTTCAAGGCCAAGTATAACAAACTATCCTCACTAATATAAACAATTCAATCAAACCAAAGCGAACATAATAAAACGAACACATGGTGATAATATAAACCCCGTCAGTGATGTAAGTAATAATAAATAAAGTGTAAAAACAACTGCACTGTAAATAACGGTTGGAGCTGCGCTTACGGACACCTTGAGTACTGATCAGAATTACGTGCTTTCGACTAAAATTAACAATAAAGAGTTTATTTCTATCGTACGTTGATGGTGGCGATCAAGGAAAAAAAGATGTTTGGCACAGCTTGACAAGTCTTTGACAAGTGAACGGAAAAAAAAATAATGCACAAATCTTGATTACCACAATTAAACAAAACATTGGCTATTACAGAAAAGTGACATATTTGCAGACAAAAGTTATGGCACCCCAAAAGTTTATTTCATACACAGATTTATTTGTGGAGAAAATTAGTCAAATTTCGCTAAGAGACAATGTACTGAATTCTAATCTTTAATCTTTAAGTAGGTTAGGACTTTTTGGGGTAGTACGGTATGTTTAAGCATTTGTGTGCCATAGTTCGTTCTTGCATTGAAAATCTCCAAACATTCCGCACGACGGGTAGAATATAACACACGTGAATCTTTTCAGATTGCTGTCCAAGGTTTATCAAAAACTTTGTACCCCTAATTTGTTCTAGTTTTAGACTAGTGACAGCTAGGTCTATGGCTAAATACGTATGTTGATAACACGAAACTTCTTAAATAAACTAGCTGCGTGGCAATCAAATGGAACGTCTTCTATTGCCCTTAACGCTTTTTTGTTGTTGTAACAAATGCATTTTTTTCTAGATTCATTGACGTTGTAGTACCCCAGACTAAATTACAATAGTTTATGTGGGAGTAAAATAACAAATTGTATATTAACGATTTCACCTTTGCTGGTAACATGTACCGGTGGCGGTTTATCACACCTACTACTGGAAACAACTAAGAAATAAGGTAGTTGACATGACTATCCCATCACATAATCTCAGTAAAAATGACACCTAGGAGCTTGAAAGAGTTTACAATCTTTATTTTGGATGAGTTCAAAACGATATCTCTTTTAATTGTGATAAGAATAGCTTATATTTTAAGCGAAAAAGCACTGTTTTTGTGTTTCTTTTTGCATTGATTTGTAGTGAATTAATACAACTCCAAATTGCTAATACAGGTAACGCCTGATTTGCCATGTCAAATAACACATTGAAATTGTCAGCTAAAAAAAGCAAACTAGTGTCGTCGGCATAGTTGATAAATGTTGCGTCTGACTTAATATTCCACAATATAATTAACATAAATATTGAAAAGAAAAGGACCTAATATACTTCCCTGTGGAACACCAGTAAGAATACGCTTCGAACTTGACGAATATCCACCAATATAAAGTAATTGTATTCGATGCCCTAGGTAAGACTTCACTAACTGCAAAGCATGCCCTCGAATCCCGTATGTATCCAATTTCGCTAGTAAAATTTGATGACTGAGGCAATCAAAAGCCTTTGTGAAGTCTATGAATGCTCCAAGAACAATTGTTTTTCTTCAAGATTTAGCAAGACGTATTCTTCATGGACGAGTAGGGCAGCCTTAGTAGATTTATGCTTTAAAAGACCAAACTGCGAAGCAGTTATTAAGTTATGTTTAGTTGAAACATTAGACGTGTATGAAGTTCCTTTTCAAGTGCTTTAGAAAATACTGGCAATATAGAAATCGGTCTGTAATTACACATATCGTTTACACTCTCCTTTTTGTGTAGTACTGTCACTTTGGCTATTTGCATTTGTTTAGGAAAAACACCAGTACCCAAAGCAACATTAAATATATGCGTTAGCACTGCCGCTAATAATGTAACAACATATTTACCAGGTCTAATTTGTAAACTACCACGTCACAATCTCCACTATTCTTAAGTTTTAAAATCACATCAATGACCTCAGGTTCTACAACCGGTTCTAAAAAGATCGAGCTGCTGTTTCTATCATCATCAAAAACACAAGACTTTACAGTCAATCTCGCTTCCAATATCCACAAAATGCTCGCTAAAAGCGTTCGCCAAAGAACAAAGGGGGCGTCAACTTAGGACAGTACTTTATTGTGCTACATGACCCACCAGCTTGGCCGGTCAGATGCAACTGGTCACCCGTAGCCGTCGGCCTCCGGCAGCCCTCTCGCCGCTGGTGGTGCTGGTGTGCCGGAAGTGGGGACCGTCGCGTGCGCTCGCAGCGCCACTGTCACACTCCTCCCCCCAAACCCAGCGTCCCTCAGGGAGAGTAGCGCTCCGGTGGCCTCCGTTCTCTGGCTGACCTGCGCAATTGCGGTTGGGGTGATGGCCGGACTGGTGACGCTTGCACTGTCGCCGGTTGCCCCGATTCGTCGGACCTCTGTGGGGAAGGTTCGTCTTCTGCCGGTTCATACTCTTGGTCAGTCCCAAGAGGCGAGGCTTCCTGTCTCCGGGAGTCCTGGCACAACACTGTCACTCACGTTCTCCGCCCCAGGTGAAAATTCAAAGTGGGACCACTTGCAAGTGGATTATGGAACCGGCCCCACTTGCAAGTGGAAGCACTTACAAGTGGTACCACTTGCAAGTGGGGCCGGTTCCATAACCCACTTGTAAGGGGCACCACTTGCATGTGGTACCACTTACAAGTGGGGCCGGTTCCATAATCCACTTGCAAGTGGTACCATTTAAGAATGGTACCACTTGTAAGTGGTGCCAGAGTCGAACCATTTGTAAATGCATACATTCACTAAAGATTCGCGTATCTCCAGTGGACAACCGTTGTGTTTCATGTTCTGAACTATGTCAAGGAACAACCACGAGCCAGTTGATATTGGCCGGATCATTTTATTGCCCCTTCCGTCATCCTTTACACATCAGTGCTTCTGGCGGCCCGGAGCATCTTCGAGGTTTGCTGTTAAACCTCCTTTATGCGCTGAGAAACCTTGTTGTCGTGCCATGTAGAAGCCGTCTTGCCATTGCCCTAAAAAAGAATTAAAAGAAGAAAAATCTGAATGTACAACGCACAACCTCCACGTCCTTATTTTTTTATTTTTTTTCATATGTTTACAACGCTAAAGTTGAGGCTTGGGCGAGTTGGTAGATACTTCGGAATGAAAAACAGCGCGAGAAGACGAGGACCAGACAAAGAAGTGACACGGACGCAGCGCTGCGTCCGTGTCACTTCTTTGTCTAGTCGTCGTCTTTTCGCGCTGTTTTTAATTCCAAAGTGTTTACAACCGTTAAACCGACTCGCTTAACACAGCTATCATATCAAGACTGGCACTTACCGCTTCCTTGCATCGAGACAAAAGCAATCCATTCGTATTGGGGCTTGTTTTCAGTCCTTGGAGTGTTTGAAGTTTACCACAAAGACAAAACATACGACGAACGAAGCACGCGAGCGAGCGGACGCCGCCGAAGGTGTCGGCAAAAGGCTCGAACAATGGCCGCTATGGTAGTGATTCGGCAGTGAATGAGTATGTTCGGCAGTGAATTTGAGTAATAAGATTTTTTTCGAAATACTGGCATAATATTTATACAAGACTCGTTTTAAAATAATTATCTTAAATATTTTGCAATTTTGTACATCATATTACCAACCATTTGATTGTCTATGCGTTCAATAATCAATTCATATTATTCGCCATTTACTCAATGGCTGCTTCCATTGAGATCAGTGGCTGCTACTATCGAAATATCTCCTGTTAGTCTCGCTATTTTTTAAACTTTCGAGCGCAGGTAGGTTCGTGAAATTGTATTGTGTGATTCGCATGCGCTTCCGATAAACATATCCAACTTTTGGTTTTCCTATATGCATTGTATATTATTTATCGACTTTCCCAACCGTTTAAGTTGGTTGAAATCTACTAATATTTCTGTACATCGTCGGCGCTGTGAATTCATTTGCGAAGTTTCTCCAGGTAAAATATTTAATTTATGGGAGCTTGTTACGTTTCTTATCACTGGTTTTTCTCCAGTTTTGTAGCACACTTCATGTTCTCATGTGTGAACCAAATATATATGAAGGAATAATTTATGAAATTGCCATTTGTAACTAGATTGAAATAGTAGCTCCTTAAACCCAAGTGGAGCCAAATGGGTGTTGACACTGACCTCTTCGAAGCACAAGGTGAAAATGGTAAACTTTATAGCTGACTGATCACGTAGAAGAGCTGGAACAGAAGTATTCTGACTGACCACTTAGGTCCAAGTGGTCTTCTAGCTGTAACCACTTGAGAGGCAAGTGGAACCCCTTGAGACCAAGTGGTCTTCTGACTGACCACTTTGAAGGGAAATGGAACCATTTGGGGCCAAGTGGTTTTCTGACTCCAACCACTTGGGAGGCAAGTGGTCCCACTTGGCGCTCCAAGTGGAACCACTTTAACCAAAGTGGTCTTCAAGTGGAACCACTTGTTGGCAAGTGGGACCACTTGCAAAACCACTTTAAATTTTCGCCTGGGGCTGGTGGCTCCAATACTCGTCCCAGGGTGGCCCTCGACTCCCCGTTGACTTCTGGTGCTGCAAGCGTTCGAGGCCGCAGATGGTCGCCATGACGGTTCCAGGTAGTGCCGTCTTCGAGCATCACACGAGCCGACGAGGCACTGGTAGCTTCTCCAGCTGTCCCAGGAAGCCACCGACTCCCCGGTCTAAAATTGCGAGCCCAGACAGGGTCGCCCGACTGTGGCAGGCCTTCCCGTCTTGCGCCCCTGTCGGCCCTCTCCTTCTGTTGCAGCTGCCTGAAGCCCACCCTGACGCGAAGGTCGGGGTGCAGCAGATCCAAAGCCGTCTTCAGGCGACGTCCCAACAACAACTCCGCCGGCGATCGACCCGTTAGATGGTGCGGCGTTGTCCTGTAATTAAACAGAATTCTTGCAATCTTGGTTTCGAAATCCCCATGATCCGCTTTTTTAACCTGTCCTTGACCGTCTGAACTACCCTTTCCGCCGCCCCGTTTGACGCCGGGTGGTAGGGCGGGACGGTAATCGCACGAACCCCGTTCTTGGCTAGAAACTCTCGAAATTCTGCGCTGATAAATGCCGGCCCATTGTCGCTTACGACGACGTCTGGCAGACCATGAGTGGCAAAAATGGTCCGCAAACACTGCACTGTTGCCCCGGCCGACGGAGAAGGTACCCGCATCACCTCCACCCACTTGGAATAGGCATCGACCAGAACCAAGAAATAGACACCCTGGAACGGCCCCCAAAGTCCAGATGAAGGCGCGACCAGGCATGTTCCGGGAACGGCCAAGGTGTCTGCTGGACCGACCTCGGCGACCGCCGGTAAATTTGGCACCTTACACACCCGTTCACTTTGGCTTCAATCGCGTCGTCGATGCCTGGCCACCAGACATGGCTCCGTGCGACCATCTTCATTTTCTCTATGCCCGGGTGTGTTTCATGCAGCAGACTTAGCACGGATGACCTAAGGGATGCTGGTACAACTACTCTACAGCCCCAGAGCACACAACTGTCTTGCACCGAACACTCGTCCATGCGACCCAAAAATGACCTCCATTCAGCTGTGTCTGGCAACCGCTTACCGCTCCACAACGCCTCTCTCACTGCTGAAATGATCGGATCTTTGTTAGTCGCCTGTGCCACGGCCGCTGCCGACAGCAAGGATGGAAAAACCTTTTCTAGCATGAACAAGTTCCCTGACACAACATCTGTCGATGACCCTTCAGGCAATGGCAGCCGACTCAGCCCGTCGGCATTGCCCAACTCTATCCCCGGGCGGTATGCTAGCCGGTACTGATAACCGCTCAAGGTCAGCGCCCAACGCAGCACGCGCGGCGAACACTGCTGCGGAATTCCTTTGTCATGCCCCAAGAGACCCAACAAAGGCTTGTGGTCCGTAAAAATCTCGAATGAGCGGCCCCACACGTACTGATTAAACTTCCTGACACCGAACATGACAGCTAGGGCCTCTTTGTCTAGCTGACTGTAGTTTTTTCGGCACTTGTTAGCCTCCTGGATGCAAACGCAATCGGCTTTTCCTCACCGTCTTCCGAACGATGCGCCAGCACTGCCCCCACGCCGTAAGGTGACGCATCACAACACAGAAGTAGCGGCAACCTCGGGTCGTAGTACACCAATACGGCGGCCGATGTAAGCATAGTTTTGCTCTTCGTGAACGCTGCCCGCTGTTCGGCACCCCAGCTCCAGGGTTCGCCTTTCCTTAACAGAACATGCAGCGGGTGTAGCTGAGCCGATAAGCCCGGCAAGAAACTCCGATAAAAATTAAGCAAACCCAAGAAGCTCTGCAGTTCCCGCACATTCCCGGGCTCCGGTGCCTTGAGAACAGCTTCAACCTTTCGGGGGACGGCCGCAGCCCGCTAGCGTCCAAGATGTGCCCCAAATATTCCACGCTTTTCTGGAAAAACGAACACTTCGCTAGCTTAAGTTTCAGGCCGGCATCCTCTAGCTTCTTTAAGACGACCTCTAGGTTGCGACAGTGCTCGTCTTCAGTTTCCCCGGTGACCAGGATATCGTCAAAGTAGACGACCACCCCCTTGCAACTACGCAAAAGGCTTTCCATTTCTCTTTGGAAAATCGCCGGTGCGGAGGCCACGCCGAATGGAAGCCGATTATACTGAAACAGGCCTCGCTGCGTATTTATCGTTACAAACTTCCTTGCCCCCGGCTCCAGTTCTACTTGCTGATACGCGTCACGCAAGTCAAGCTTCGAGAACGTGCTGCCCCCAGTGAGCTTCGCCCACATCTCCTCGAGCCGGGGTACCGGATAGATTTCCGTAGTGGCGACCTTGTTTACTGTTAGCTTAAAATCACCACAGATTCTTATCTTGCCATCTTTCTTTAACACCGGCACAATGGGTGCCGCCCACTCCGAGGACCGCACCGGGCTCAGAACTCCCTCGCGCTGTAATCTTTGCAACTCTTGTGCAACCATGTCCTGTAGCGCAAAAGGCACCTTACGCGGCCTACAAAATATCGGCCTAGTCTGTTCCGGCACGCTGAGGTTCGCCTTCACACCTTGCATTGTCCCCAACCCTTTGGAGAAAACCGACTGGAACTTGCTGACCAGATCGTCGACACTACTCACCCTATGAACGCTGACTAGCTGTTCCACTGGCATGCCGAACGCCTTTGCCCAGTTTCGACCCAGGAGTGCTCGAGTCCCCCCTCGCACGATGAACAACGGCAACAGTGCCGTTTTCCCGCCGAACTTGGCTGACACCATCGCCTTGCCAACCACTGGAGATAGCTGACCGAAGTACCCCCGCAGCGTGATGTTCGACGGTTCGACCACGACGTTAGGAAAACGTCCCACAAACTCGCCTTCGTCCATAACCGAGAACACCGCCCCTGTGTCCAGTTCCATCTTGACAACCACTCCTTGCACCGTCACTTCCGCCCAGATGGGTGGCTCCTTCGGCTCGGATTCCGCGGCTTCCTTTCTGGATGACACTCCGTTCACCGCCAGGTTCAGATCCAACGACCAAAGGTTGGCCACGGCGCCCGATTCCGAATCGTCGCTGTCCATTGCTTCCATGGCGTGAAGATTACGGCCCGAGTTCCGCACCGTTGTCTTGACCGTGCCGCTAGTTCCCCGGACGTTCGCTTGTGTCTTCTCCGGGCACATCCGAGCAATGTGGCCCCGCTGTCGGCACTTGAAACAGCGCATCCCTGAGCACTTGCACACGGTCTCCCTGTGTGGACCCCCGCAGCGGAAACAGCTGAGTCGCTCCGGCCCTGCCGATGTCACCTGGTTGATAGTTGTTTCGGCCCCCCGGCCTGTTATCTGCTCCGCGCCTCTTGCCGCCGCTTCCATTCCCGTGACGATCTTCACCGCCCTGTCCAAAGTCAGCTCGGGTTCTTCCAGCAGTCGTCTTCGCATCGTGTCGCTGTCGACGCCGTGCACCAGTCGGTCCCGTAGGTTGTTGTCAAGCTCTGCGCCGAACCCACACCGATCCGCCATCTGACGCAGACCAGCTACGAATTCCTTCACAGTTTCTCCGTTCTTCTGCCCGCGACAGTAAAAATGGTAGCGCTGTACGATGACCGACGGTCGCGGTGAGTAGTGCTCCGTGAGCAGCCGAAGACTTGTGGCCAGCGGAGCCTCTGCCGGTCTCGTAGGTGCCAGCAGCCTGCGCAGAAGTGAGTACGTCGGACGTCCGCAGCCGCTCAGGAACACGGCCCGTCGCTTTTCCTCTGTCACGGTGTTCGCTATGAAGTACTGCTCCAATCGCTCGACGTATTCGTCCCAATCTTGGCCTCCCTCTCCTGTAAACGGTTCCAACTTCGGCATGTTGCGTGATGCCAGTAGTCCTCGTCGCCAATTGTTAAGAAGGGGGCGTCAACTTAGGACAGTACTTTATTGTGCTACATGACCCACCAGCTTGGCCGGTCAGATGCAACTGGTCACCCGTAGCCGTCGGCCTCCGGCAGCCCTCTCGCCGCTGGTGGTGCTGGTGTGCCGGAAGTGGGGACCGTCGCGTGCGCTCGCAGCGCCACTGTCACATTCAACACCGTTACACATTTTTTTATTAATTGAAATAGATGAACGGTTTCTATTTAAAAGAGAGTTTAACTCCGTTCATGTAACGACCGTCCACCCCTCTTTTGTCTTGAACACATTGAAGTAGTAGCGTTCTTTAGCACGCCGTAAATTACCGCGAATAAAAAAGTAAGTTATTTCAGAAAACAATTTACAGGCTCTCTTGACCCTCTCATTTATGCCAAGATCCTACACATTAAGATGCAGTCGCCTGCGTTCACGGCACAGAATATCCAGGACGTCCTCCGCTTGAACTTTAATGTCGCGGTGAACATTCAAAGCGCTAGACCGAGCAGTCGCTCATTCGAAGTGGACGCTCTCAGGTATGTTTCAACTGTCGTAGTGAAGAGAACAAGCTCTCGGCTTCCGCCGTTGTTACGGGCAGAGTCGCTAGGACCTTGAGGAGACGATGGACGTTTGGGAATAGTTCCTCCAGACAGAAGGCGACCGCCTGTAGCGCACACGTGACGGGCATTTTACGTTTCTCCCTCTTGCACTCAGCAGCCCATATGAGCAGATCACATTGGACTTCAGGAATTAAAACCAGGTTTGAATAGAGCTCCAAAAACTCTTCAGCGTTGAGACCTGCCCCGCTTTCCAAGATCTTTGCAGGCAGAAGCGACGAAAGTAATTGCAAGACACGCCGGTGCTTTTTAAATCTCCCATCTGTGTGATCAGGTCATCCACGAGAGGAAGGAACACGGAACGCTAAAAATCCTCTTCCGTGCTTCCAGCGGGAATGTTAGAGCGGTGACGTTGCTTACCTGTTACTCGCGGCACCTAAATCTTAACTTCCGCTGTCTCGCCCATTTTAATGGCGGCTTGGAATATTGCCAAGTGTTTGTGCATGAACGCTTGCTCTAATTTTCTATTTTTTGTGTTGCTGTTTAATGTTTCATGACAGTATAGCTATCCTTTTGTTTTATGTGGCCGGCACGCGTTGGTAATGCAGTAGTACCTCAAAAAACGGAGGAAGTTGTGTGCTGTGAGGAAACTTTTAAAGTTGGTGGGCTGCAACTACGACGACAGTAGAACAGTAAGCCACCACGCCCGTATTCCAGTAAATGAAGCCTGCTCCGTTTTGAAAAATGACAATGCAGCTTTCCCCGTTTTATCTTAACAGCGCCTCTCTAATCATTGCGTGAGCGTCCGTACCGCCGAGTTCACCCTGTTTTCGTCATGGGAGGGGCGCTAGTAATGTTGGTGAACCCTCCAGAAATAAAATCCTGGCTACGCCACTGATACAGGGTGTCACAAAAGAAAATTTACAGTCTTTTTCACGCAAAAATAAACTAGGCATCGCCGAACGCTCATTCTCCGCCCAAAGGTAGAGCTAGAGGTCTCAACCAGATGCCAAAGTTTCAGCCCGATCCGATAACTTAATCAAAAGTTATAAGTGATTTGCTGAAAATTTCAATGGGAAAATGGAGCCCATTTTTGCCCGTTTTCAGTTTCTGGTGCCATAGAGCCCCATGTGTTTGAAAACTCCGTCGGCCACCATTTTCCCATTGAAATTTTCAGAAAATCACTTATAACTTTTGATTAAGTTATCGGATCGGGCTGAAACTTTGGTATCTGGTTGTGACCTCTAGCTCTACTTTTGGGCGGAGAATGAGCGTTCGGCGATGCCTAGTTTATTTTTGCGGTACAAAAGACCGTGTAAATTTTCTTTTGTGACACCCTACTTATAATGCAATACATTTTTCAAATTTCTTTGAGACGCTAACTGAGATGAGGCTTTAAGTTTGAAGTGGAAGTTTTTTTGTCCCGTAATTACTTTCCCGCAGGCTTGCCACTTCGCCTTGAAGGTAGTGGTTCCGGACGAAGAGTCTTCAATGGGTTCAAAAAACGTTCCATCAAGGATTGACCACGGTTCCTTTCCCGGCACCCTGTCTGTCTGACCAGTGATGCGAAAAGACTTCGACCTCTAAATAAATCCCATCAAAACGTCACCACCCTCCTGTCCAATAAGGGCGCCCCTGTCAACAGTGATCCCATGACGTCATAGTAGAATGAACTGGTATTCTTGTATTTGTAGGTGTGGCCTTGAACATGAAACTTCGCCCTTGCTGCTGTATGAAAGGACATTACGTGCTTTCGTTGTAGGTGACCGTTGAAGATGGTGCAGGCAGTTGCATTTGGAATTTTCGAGAAAAGTGGACCACCTTAAACATCCTGAAGCACATGCCTTATCTTCTGTTACGGTTGAAAATCGATAAGGTGGCATCCCTGTTGTGACGGTCCTACCTGCCGACCCTCCGCCTCCAACGCATGAACGGCACTCTTCAAGTTTCGCCTAGCATCATTTAAACAGAGACGTCGTGGATTGCGACCTGAGATGGCCGGCAGAGGTGCGAGCTTTCCAAGAAACAGCGCGTTCGAGACGAGTCACACTCACAGGTGTACGAAGTCTGGGTCCGCACAGCGAGGCCATGTCTGGCCTCCTTCCTGGGTATCGGATCACCAGAGCAGCGGGTCACGTTCACGTGGACTGATCACGTACCCTTGAGCCATGCAATATTACAGGCGCAGACGCATTCGGATATGTGTTGTGTTGAACTTCACTGGTGAAAGGCGCCACCGCCACCCCCCCCCCCCGCCCTCCCCCTTTGTTCTTTTCTTTGACGCTTGTTTTTTGTATTGCATTTTTTTTTTTGCGTATAAGTCTGTTACGGCCTTACGCGGGTTTGCAGTTTCCTGCTCATTTTATTTCTGAACAACTGACTCGCTGACTCACTCGACATAGCTAAACGTAAAAAAAAAATAAATAAAGAACCTGGCCCATTTCATTCCGGGAAAAAGGCATCTAATTCCATTCCCATTCCATTCCCCTCAATGTTGCCGCCATTCCATTCCCATTCCATTCCGGGGTCGCGAAAATTCGGAATGATTCCGGAATCATTCCAACTCCGGAGTGGCAACTCCACAACACTGCTACTCGGTGCCCGTAGAAATGCTCATTAGGCGCGCTTTGGCGGCCTTGTCAACACACTTGTGCGTCGGCTCCAGCTGTGCTCCTG
This sequence comes from Ixodes ricinus, assembly GCA_037355805.1. NCBI lineage: Eukaryota > Metazoa > Arthropoda > Arachnida > Ixodida > Ixodidae > Ixodes > Ixodes ricinus. Next base: position 49,090 of record JAZHYW010043958.1, on the reverse strand, counting down.
GCAGCGTATTTGAAAGAGCTTGTAATGTAAACAGTTGTCCAAACGATCCAAACGGGAATGTTTTCCTCCAGTTCACTTCACGTTTTGTTTTTCGCAGTGTCTAGCGTTACGTCCGACGGAACCCGAAATAAAAATTAAAGTTACATCGGACGTAACTTTACGTAAGGATTCGAGTTACGTCCGACGTAACCCAATATGAAAGGTAAAGTTACGTCCGATGTAACTTTACCCCAAGGTTTCGAGTTACGTCCGACGGAACCCAATGTGAAACTTAAAGTTACGTCCGACGGAACTCGAAATAAGAATTAAAGTTACCCCCACTTAGAGCCGTATATGTAGAGAGTTTGGTCAATGGGAGGCGCGGGCAGAGCCAGGCCGTGCGGCAGACTCGGAAAGAGGGCTTGACATGCTCTCTTGACCAACCAGAAGCCGAAAAGAATCCCCTAACAGTGGTAGCAAGAAACAGTTCTGATCAAAGGTCTATGTTCGTAAATGGTTTTAATAAGCGCGTAGTGAAGTGTAGTAACTCTTTGTGGTTGAAAATAGGGAGCACGTGTTGTTTTGATCATGATCATGCAGAATGATGTAAGAAACGAATGCGCCGCTCAACTCTGTTTTGCGCGGACAGAGTGTGACCGCTCGGATGGCAGAATCCCGGCCCTCGGCGCTTGGCGTACGGATTATGTCGATCGTTCCGCTAGTTGCACTCTTCCACCATCATTTTGGATGAGCGTGATTGAAACATCACGTGTACCATATTTTCAGTCATCGAGAGTTACTCCAATGCAGTTATCAGGTTTGTTTCTCGCGACCACCGCCAGGGTATTATTTCCGGCTTCTGGTTGGTCACATTCGAATTTCTGAAGACGCCCTGGAACACGCCCAGCCCGCTTTCGGCCAATGACGCCTCCTCAATGGCCAAACTCTCTACATATACGGCTCTGCCCCCACCCGCTGCCCGTTTCGACCTGGATGAGTTTCGTACCGGCGTAGGTCGTGGTACTGGCACGTGTTCATGTAATTACTACTGCGTGGTGCACGTTAAAGACCCCACTGGTTAGCGGTTGTACTGCAGTGGCTAACTTTTTCATCTAGAGCTAAGAGACAAGTCGCCCGTCGATGCGTACAATAGCATCAAAACTGTCTAAACATACGAGCAACACGATTTTTCTAGATCACGGCACATATAGGGGCTTTCGACGCTTTAGACGAGACGACGGGCCGTCAATCTGTCGTTCGAATTAACACCCCAACACTGTTATCTCAGGGTCTCGGCAGTCTCGGGCTCGCAGCACGCGTGCTGCGGTTTTCATTTTGTTAATGTTTTTCTTTTCTTTTGTGTGTCGCGTCTAAGAAGAAGTAATTTGATATCTAAAAACAAATCGAAAAAAATTCCCCTTAAAGGAGAAAAAATTTGCTAAAAAAGAGGGAAAACCGAGGAAAAAAAAAGCGTATGTAACGGGTATCGAACTTGCCAGACCTTCGCAGCCTCTTACATACAAGGAACACACTCCAACCCCCTCGACAAACCTGGAGGTAAGAATAAAGCCGCGATTTTGACCAATTTACCAACGCTGCATCGGACGTGATGCAGAAGTAATTATATATATTTTTATGTTTACGTCATGTTTCGGCCACAAAGCGTAACATTCAATAAGGTTCCGTAGGTTACACAGGCTGTAACTTATTTCTGCCGGACTTAACTCGAAACCTTAGGGTAAAGTTACGTCGGATGTATCTTTAATTTTTATTTTGGGTTCCATCGGACGTAACGTTGCTCTTTATTTCGAGTTGCGTCGGACGTAACTTTAATTTTTATTTGGAGTTCCGTCGGACGTAACATTAATCTTCATATTGGGTTACGTCTAGGGTTCAGAGTTTTCGGTTTAAACCGATAAAAACCGATAAAAGTATGCCGAATTTGTTTTCGGAAATTCGGTTTTAACCGAAAAATGTCAGTTCGTACGTTTGGGGTTTTCGGTTTAAATCGATAAAAGTACGTCAATTTAATTTTCTAAAACCGAAAAGGGCCATTTTGACCTTCCAGTTGTACCACAGAGCCGTGGCGAAAAGTGGAACGACAGTGTCTTTTGAAACGTGTCCGAATGTATGGGATACACGGGTGCCATCACGACGTTTTGGTTTAATGTGCGCATCATCGATCGAAACGTCAAGTCCGAAATGCACCATGACTTCGTCATGTACGAGCCTGTTTTCAAACTCGTTGTAAAGGAGACTGATTTGATGCAAGCGCTGCAGCCAGAGTTTAGTGAGTACACGAAATATGTTGTGCTTCAAAACTTTGCACCGTGTCTATTTTGGCGGTCAGATTTGGTTGATTGGCCGATTTTGGCTCAGGCAGCGCTTCACTTCCTCAGCCTGCCAGTGTCCAGTCTTATTCTCGAAGCTCAGGGTCATATTAACAGGAAAGAAAGAGTGCGGGTCAACGAGAACCTGGGAAAGTACATGCGTGTTGATCACGTAATCCTGATGTATAGAAGGTGACGTTCCATGTTTTTTGGACATAGGCTTTGTATCTAACTTGACTGTACTTCTGTTTTTTTTTTGTTTGTTTCATTTACAGTTGCACACATTTGCCAAAAGTGTCCATTTCTTTTTCAATATATCTGTGCCATTATTCTTTGAGTGATCACAAATATCAGAGCTACAAGGATCATATGATCCGGTGTCGGTTGGTGTTTATTTTATATTCACCGATAAAAGACGGGAAACTTTTGTGGGCATAGATATACACACACAAAAAAAAAACGAAAATTAAATTTTAAAATAAACCAAAAAAAAGTACGCTGAATTAAAAAAAAATAAAAACTGAAAACGCGGAACCTTAGTTACGTCAGACGTAACTTTACGTAAGGATTCGAGTTACGTCCGACGTAACTCAATGTAAATTCAAGTTACGTCTGACGGAACTCCAAATAAAAAATAAAGTTACGTCCGACGTAACCTTACCGCAAGGTTTCGAGTTACGTCCAACAGAACCCCCCCCCACCCCACCCGCTGCCCATTTCGACCTGGATGAGTTTCGTACCGGTGTAGGTCGTGGTACCGGCACGGGTTCGTGTAATTACTACTGCGTGGTGCAGGTTAAAGACTCTACCGGTTAGCGGTTGTACTGCACTGGCTAACTTTCTCATCTACAGCTAAGTTGGCTAAGTGGTTAAGAGATAAGTTACCCGCAGCAGTCTCAGGCTCGCAGCACGCGTGCTGCAGTTTCCATTTTGTTAATATTTTTCTTTTCTTTTGCGTGTCACGTCTAGGAAGATGTAATTTCATATCTAAAAACAAATAATAAAAAAATATCATCTTTAAAGGAGAAAGAAATCGCAAAAAAGAGAAGAAAAACGAAAAAGAAATGCATGTAACGGGTATCGAACCCGCCTGGCCTACGCAGCCTTTACATACGAGGAACACACTCCAACCCCCTCAACAAACCGGGAGGTACTAATAGAGCCGCGATTTTTACCAATTGATCAACGCTGCATCGTGTTTCGGTCACAAAGCGTAACATTCAATAAGGTTCTGTAGGTTACACAGGGCGTAACTTATTTTTGTAGGACGTAACTCAAAACCTTAGGGTAAAGTTACGTCAGACGTAACTTTAATTTTTATTTCGAGTTCCGTTGGACGTAACTTTATAATTTTTATTTGGAGTTCCGTCGAACGTAACTTTAATCTTCATATTGGGTTACGTCGGACGTAACTCAAAATCTTGACGTAAAGTTACGTCGTACATAACTTTAATTTTTATTTCGGGTTCCGTCGGACATAACGCTAGACACTGCGTTCCTTTTTTGTTGTTGTGTGTCCTTGCGCGTGCTTATCATGTGGGTCAGGACAGCCACTGGTATGTTCTGCTGGCTGTTGTCAAGGCTAAAGTCACTGAATTGTAAAAAAGTAGCGCCAAGCTCCCTGTATGAAAGTGAAGAAACGCAGGCAAGATGGTGAACTAACTGTTATAAAAAAACCCAAAACTAAAAACAGATTTAAAAAACAAACAAACACAAGTGTGTGTGCTTCTTGGTTTTATTATTTGTTCCCACTTCCTCTATGTTTGCCATTTTGGCCTAAGGAATGAGCAGTTTCACCTTGACCTCTCCGTTCGTGGTGATCCAATCCAAATTTACAGCGACGGGTTGCTTTATAACAACGCTTGTCCTGTTTACTTTCTGTCCTTGTCTTTTTTGCGCTATTTTATATGGTTAAAACTTATAACAACATTTTTTGTGCACCGAAATTTGGTTGTCCACATATCGGCAAAATAGACACACATCTTCGTACCGTCACCAGATGCGGCGTCGGTGCTTGGCGGCATTGAAAAATAATTTTCCTGCTTTGAATGTGCAGGAATAGATGTATCATTAAAAGAGGTCTTTGAAAGATCTTGCGAATTGGCACGATTGATAAGTTGATTTAATACACAGCGCCAAAGACACTTATATTGGCGAGGAACACTTCCAGTACGATAGCGCTCCTTAGCGATATTGGTTTGACTAATTCAGAACGACCCATTCAAAGGTTGGAAAGGACCGAAATGACAATTGCCGTGGCATCAGAGACCGATGGGAGGTTTTGGTCGTCCCTGTGCTAGTTTCTGTTTGTGTACTGCTAGCAGGCAAAGAAAACAATGGCACCACTTTCCCAGGATGCAGCGACTTTGGTCAAGGCCTCCGCTGTTGTTGGTTCCCAGTTTCCCTAAAAGAAGTAGGGGGAAGAGACGACAGCGAGGAGGTGACGAGGGAAGCTGTGCTGTTTGCATGACTGATGTCTAAACTGAAAATGGTCGCGTGCGTCGCAACTTTCACTCTTTTGAGAGAAGTGTATACTTTTTATTTTTGCTGTGCGCGGCATTTGCTGCATCTTTCTTGGGCAGCCCTTAAGTCATAGGGCAAATTTCGGCACTTTGATTGGTGTGTCCGTTAATGGAGTGAGCAGACAGACGGGCCGGTTTGTGTTACACATTTTTTAAAAACCGGACGCAGTGGGCAGAAGAAAGGGAACAAACACGGAACGTCTCGCTTCGAGACGTTTCACATTTTGATGGCACCAAATCGGCCGTAGACCCTTTTCGAAAGTGCGCGCCATCTAGTGGTGGCTGCGGCAGTTATCCGAGTCTGCCATTGTCGGGACACGCACTTCGAGCACGAGTTGGATTCAGCACTATGGCCTTCTCATCACCTCCGTGATGAGAAGGCCATAGTGCTGAATCATTAATGTCGCCCCGCGGAGGAGTTGGCGCGAAGTGAACTCAAATCCATTCACGAGTTTCGTGTCCAAAAAATAGCTGCCACCAATGTTGCTCGACGGGGTTTTGAAGAGGGTCTATCGTCCTTCGACGCATTGATTGGAACGAGGCCTGGCCGAACTCTGACGCAGCTCTTGTGTCCAATCTGTGTCCGCGATCGACTTTGCTCCTACAACGTTGAAATGCTGGTGCATTGTGTTTGACTGTTCTTAGTGGTGTTGGTGCACCCCAGAAGACGGTGAATGAGGCGTCTCATTGCACCTCTAGCTTGGCAAGTTTCTCAAAATGTTTACGAAGGACAGAGTTGCCGAGGTTCAGCCCCCATCCCTCCCACAAGCAAGAGTCTCCTGGAAGTTTCTGACTCTTGTCGGCCGCCGTGCACCGCTTTGAGGCAATGTAGCGCCCGGCCCGACGATACGAGAAAATGTCGAAAGATGGCCCATGCTGGCACGCGGCGAATTCGTCGTCGTGTACCAAAACACAGAACCATACAACTATACAATAGCTCTCAAAGGAAAGTAATTGCGTTACTACTTGAAGGTGATTCGTAATTCTAGTTAATTTGTCTGCGCTAGAAATTCTCATAGTAATAAACTACTCTTAAAGCAAAGTAGTTGCTATTGTTACGCAAGTATGTTTTACGCCATACCTTTCTTTCACCAACGGACAATGGGCGTCATAGAGCAGTCGCGCCGCACGGGCGTGCACAGTGGGATCCGACGGGACTGCCACCCCTTGCTGTCCGGTGCTCGACAGACTGCAGACGGGTTAGGAGGTGACGCAGTACCGGGATAGCTCGTTAAGTTAAAAGTGGCCGTGCAACGATATTCGGACTTTGGCCAATTAATTGCGAGAATCGTTTTATGTTGCTCATAAAATGAAGAATGGAAAACCCTGCCCTTGTGTGCGCTAGTTATTATTTTAAAATAATGTCACAAATTGGAGGTCGGGCGAGAGATAGAGGCAAAATACGGTTCACCCGGGCAAAGACGAGGAGGGGTGTGACGAAGGAGAAACAGTTTTCTTGACTTCCAACAGACGGCGCCACAAAAACTTGTGTACTCCAGACAACGTCAACCGTAGTTGCGGAAAACTCCCGCACTAACTGCAGATCGGAAAAGTGTTTTTTCTTCTTTTTCGCAGTCGTGGGGCAAAATCACAGTATTTCTGGGGAAGGTGTTGCATTCTGTCTCAGCCGTGCCAAGATAAACGGTGTAAAAAATACAGACTGCCAATTCTTTTAGCGTCGAAATCATTGCGCTGCCTCTTTAAGGTCCCTCGTCCAATTTCACCCTCGTGTACGGCAAATATTTTTCGCCGTTGGTTGCACAAGCGTAAGGTGCTTGTTTGCTCTGTTTAGGAGAGACATCAGACCTATTCTAACCAAAGATACGTCAGGGAGCGCGGGCAGGTCTTGTTCCCGAAACGAATGGCAGGATGTCCGCAGCCTGCCCGCAACGCTCTCCCGGTTCTTTTTGTCGAGCAGTTCCGCCCGAGAAGGGGTCCGGCGCGAAAGTGGCTCCATCCAGCGGCACAAAGAAGCCGGGCCCTGCTGCAGAGCGCCCGGTTGGGCGGCCCCCCAAAAGATGCGGGGTGGCTGCACCTGCCAAGTTACCGAGCGTCGACAGTTCCAAAGGCCCCAGCTCCCAGGAAGCGGGCAAATCCGGTGCCTCGAGAGACAGCCGACTGCCGTACGTTGCACATGTTCGTTTTCTTTTTCTGTGGGTTCTACCTTCTTTTAGGTCAGTGCCCTGATGTAAATTTTCTAGAAGCCCGTGTTTTGCGCTTTCAGAAGGGGACATCCTTTTCTGTGAAACAGAGTGTGGAAGTTTCGAGGTACTTTGATGCATACACCGCAGTTTCTGCCTCGGCCGAGCGAATTTGTTTTAGCCCTATAGGAGCCGCCTGGGTGAGTTCGTTTTAGTTCTGGCGTGCTTCGGCGGACGAACTAAGTTCTGTTATGCGATCCGATCCACTTAGTAGAACAAATTTGTTGTCGACGAAATGTTAAAAAGCACGCGTTTACAAATTATTGCAGTATCAACAAAGCGTGTGTCCATGAAACATTATCTATGAAAAGTCTGTGAATCGTGTTTCCGTGAAACGCGTTTCAATGAGATGATAGGCACTCAGGGAAAATACCTTGGAAGGTACCATATTTCTGGTCTGTAGTTCACAGGCTAGACGCATTTACTCTAGAGCTGCAAGCACTCGTCTTACTGTAGCAATCGCGACGGTTGGGTGTAGAAGTCCCGAGCCCTAGACGAGAAAGTCGGGAAGCTCGGGCAACGTCGTTCTTCTCTGTCACGGGCCGTCTTTGTGTTTCTGAAGGATGGAAAAGCACTTTCTGAGATTTCAGGTAACACTTCGCGCGACTGACGGCCACTACTCGAAGCACCAAGATGGAGGCTACTCCTACCCGAAATCTCGCCTCTGCTTCCCAGGGGCTCGACAATGGGGCGACGCCGACTAGGTTTGACCGGAGGAAAATCGGCCTCGCCGAGAGGAGGAGGAGGCAGGGGGGTAATGTTTTTAGTTCTTTTTTGCCCGATCCCTCAAAGGTCGTCCTTTGGGGTTGTGGGGCAAACTAACTGTTGTCGGGCCGCACTTCCCGGTGATAGTTAGAAAAATGTAGATGGGAAGTAAATGGACCTCTTTGCAGTAACGAGCGTCGTCTGGGGAGTTGTCTTCGAACCACAAATGAAGGGCAGCCCAACTTGCCTCCATCCGTCAGAATACATTGGCATTGTGCCGTTATATTGATCTTCGTTGCCTTTTTTATTTATTCACAATACCTTACAGGCTCTTTTCCAGAGCATTGAGTAAGGAGGGTATTATACACATAATTTCACAAAAGAAAATAGAACAAATGCACATACAGTCTCACACAAAGTTGTCATGTAGGCACATCATACAATGAAAACCCAGCTAAGTACAAATTTAGGAAAAAGAAAACAATAACAAAAAACACTGGACTGATATAAAAAGTTGTCAAGTTACACAGAAACAGATTTAAGCGGAAGCACATTGCTTAGAAAATAAGATTCAAGTTTAGCATGGAACAGTGAGGTCTCGGCAATGGTGACTATGGATTCGGGTAGGTCGTTCCATGCGTGGATGCCACGTGGTACAACTGAGCTAATAAACACGTTGGTTGACCCAGTGAGGTGTTGAAAACTTTTACTGTTAGTGGTTCGATGAGATGATCTATTAGGGGGTTTAAGGAAAGTAACGCTTGAAAAACGATTGTTATAATAGAACTTGTGAATTACAGTCAAACCCGTTTATAACGAACAGCAGGAAACGCTACGATCAGTTCGATATAGCAAGTAGTTCGATATAGCAAAAAACATTTACAACGAACTTCCACGATGAGTTTGTTGTAAGGCGAGAGCTTCTCTTTCTTTCTCCTCTCTGCACTTCCGCCTTGTAATAACGCGCTGGATTTTTGTTTTTGGCATGCGTGTAGAGTTTGTTGTTTTAGCTTATCTCCCCTTCAGAATCGCCACACTTCGTGGGCAAACACTTTGGGGGTGAAAAGTTTTTTTTTTCTTTTTCTGTGAGTGCGTGCAGAGTGTATTCTTTAGCTTTCCCCCTTCGGAATCGCTTCTCTTACGCTCAATTTCGTTCGCAACTTGAGCTTTCGAAATTTTCTTTCTTTCCTACTTCTTTTTTGGGGGAAGGGACAGGCTAGGAGACGATTGTTTTGCGCCTTTTTGGAAACCTTCCGGGGGATAAAGTTCGATATAGCCAATATGTTGTTCGTTATAAAACATACTCTTTACATGCATTTTTAATTAAATTCTTTGTGAGTTCGATATCGACAATAATTCGCTGTACGTGGGTTCGTTCTAAACGGGTTTCACTGTAGGCACAGAGTAAAAATGGTTCAACGCACTTCGAGCAATGGCAGGGAACATTGATGTTTTAGGAGAGAGACACTCATGCTATATGAATGGGAAGATGTTATAAAGCGTGCTGCTTGAGTCTGGACTTTTTCAATGTGCGTGGTTAGGTATTTCTGATGAGGGCTCCAAATCGCGGCAGCGTATTCGAGTTTAGGACGGACATATGTTTCGTAAGCGAGTTTGCGGAGATGGTTAGGGGCCGCTTTTAAGTTACGTTTAATATAACCGAGCGTCCTAGATGCGTCAGCGGTCACAGAGTTAATATGGGTGACCCATGAAAGGATAGATGTAAAATGGACACCAAGATACTTGTAGGATGAACATACGCTGAGGGATGAAGTGCCTAATGTGTATGGGAACTGTGAAAGAGATTGTTTGCGAGTGAAGTTCATTACTTGGCATTTGGATTTATTTAGTGTCATTAGCCATTCTTCGCACCAGTTGTTAATGTGATCAAGATCATGCTGGAGTAGTACGTGGTCATCTGGAGTGTTTATTTTTCTGTACAAGACCCAGTCATCCGCAAACAAACGCACATTAGAAAACAATGCATTTTTTACACTAGTAATGTCAGTCTGAAAATCACCACAGACAGTATACGGAGAGCGAAACGACAGAAAGTTGCGAATCCATGAGAGGGTTAAAGAATCAAGGTTAAGTGACGAAAGCTTAGACAAAAGGCGACAGTGGGGAACGCGGTCGAATGCTTTAGAAAAGTCCAGAAATATTGCATCGGTTTGAGAGTTAGAGTTCATGTTAAGATGTAGGTCATGGGTGAATTCAAGCAGTTGTGCTTTAGAAGAAAGGTTTTTATAAAAACCATACTGATGTTTATAAAATAATTTGTTAGACTCAAGATACGATGCAACATGTAAAAAAATTATATGTTCAAGTACTTTGCACACAACACTGGTTAAAGAGATGGGGCGGTAGTTCTCTGCGAGGTGGCGATCTTGGTTTTGAAAACAGGAACGGCCTTCCCTATCTTCCAGTCGTTTGGAAGTATACCGGTGGACAATGATTGTTGAAATAGTGGACCGCAAATTTCACACCGCAAATTTCACTGGATACGCGTTTCATATTTTTAAGAAGCTTAGAGTTAATGTTATCTGTGCCAGCCGATGTAGTAATATTTAGGTTATTTATAATATTTTCAATTCCCGAAGCTGATACGGAAATAGGACTCATGAATTGATAGCTAACGTCATTAATAACGGGCACTGTTGACGTACCCTCCCGCGTAAATATAGATGCAAAATGGTTATTCATAACAGGACATTCAACGTCAGAAATGGTGTCACCTTCCCGGTTAGCCAAGGATATTTTATTTGTGGTTTCATTTGGTGCGATAAGCTTCCAGAATTTTTTAGGGTTGTGTTTGAGGACGGATGGTAGGTCACAGTTATAAAATTTTCCTTTGAATTCTCTTAGGCGATTAACATAAAGTTTAGCACATGTGTCGTAATTGGACCAAGCATGTTCTGTGTTGACATGCCTGGTAGCTCGAAATAACCGTTTCTTCTTGTTGCGCAAGGCTTTCAGTGTTTTGTTAACCCAAGGCTTGTTGCTATCGGAAAGTATTTTAAAGCGTGGCACATAACGGTCAACACATTCAATCATTTTGTTTTTATATAGCAACCAATTCTCATTTACTGTGCGGCTCCAGAAATCCACAGAAAAGCTGTTTAAAAACACATCAAGTTCGTCATTCATTTGAAAATAATCAGCTTTATTGTAATCAAGTATAATCTTTGAAGTTGTTGAGTGTTGCGGTGAGCACATATCTAGGGTTATGTGTATTAGTTTATGGTCACTTAGGCCATTTATGTACTTGATTGAGTTTATCACGCTAGGATGAGTCACAAGGAACAGATCAAGAATGTTGTTCAAGCGTGTTGGTTGGTCAATTACTTGCTCAAAGTTAAAGTCGAGAGACAAATCAACGAATGCCTGTTCCTCCTGACATGATGATGAAAGCGTCGTCCAGTCAATATTTGGAAAATTAAAGTCACCGAATAGCAGCACAATAGAATCTCGAAACCTAGGTGTTTTTGATAACGGAAAGAACACTTCTTAACTCAGTACAGAAACTTTTATCATAATCTGGGGGCCTGTAACATACACCAACAACATATTTGCCGGTCGACAAAGATATGCAGACACAAAGTATCCCTAGGTTGCTACTTAGGTTAATAACATACGAGGGCACACGATTTTTATCGCTATCATGACACCACCGCCTCGTTTGTTTAGGCGATCCTGACGATATATTTGAAAGTCATTACTCTCCGGGAAAATTTCGCTATTCAGGTTATCAGGTTTTAGCCACGTTTCTGTCAGCACAACTATGTCCGAGTCGCTATCTTCGAGAAATGCACTCAATTCATCGCGCTTAGAAAGAATGCTACAAATGTTGGTAAACGATAAGGAAAGGGGTGGTTTATATTTTTTGCACGTGTTCACGGAGGGCGGAAAAACGACGCGGGCGTGACTGCCCAATCTCCTGTGTTGCTATCTTACTTCCATGATGCAGTTAGTGTCATGATTGTACTCGAACGTTCTGTTGTCGAGTTTAAGCTTATCGAAACGTAGCTTAAAAGGAAAATTTTTTTATTTTGCAAATGCGAGTAGCCTAGCTCTTGCTATTCGTACAGCGAGGGAAAAATCTTCTCTTACTGCAAAGGGGGTGTTTTTAGTTTAAACCCAGAAGATAGTATTTGCTCTTTATCTTTAAAACGAAGGAACTTGAGAATTATGGGTCGGTTTTTTCCAGTAGCAAACTTTCCTAGGCGGTGAGCTCGTTCAATATTATCGGCTACGATGGTAATCCCGAGGTTCTCCGCGCAAACGTTCACGATTTTTTGTTCAGATGTGCTCCACGTTTCGTTGGAGTCACCAGAAAAACCGAAGAACAATAAATTGCATCGCCTTAGTCTGTTTTCTGCGTCGTCACATTGGGTCACAGTATCACTGAGCTTTTCATGAACTAGATAAAGGGACTCATTTGAAGCCCCTTCGTTTTGAACGTCAGATGCGTTACCAGTTTCTGTTTCCAGCGCCACCACCCTTGAATACAGCTCCTGCATCCTTTCGTCCGTTGTTTTTTGCTTCTCTTTGAGTTCTTTCATTTCTGAGAGCATACTAATTTGACCTTGCTCTATCCTTTGAACTGTGGCAAGTACCGTTGTCAAGATGACGTCAGCGCTTAGAGTGGAGACAACGGGCAGGTCATCCGGCCCCGGATCGGCCTCCACGTCGCCGCACATAAGCAACATAATACCCCTCAGTCCAGCGGTCAACAAGCCTTCACACCAAAAACGAATGCGCCGGGAAGGTTCAAGCCAGTGGTCGGGGCACGACACTGCTAACAGACAGTAGTCGCTCGAACGATAGCAAGCAGCAAACTCCAAATAACTAACCTGGAGCAAGAATATGCATGAGCGTTCCATTCCAAATGCAGTGTCGTGCCCCAAAGGTAGCTCGAAGTGGGCGCGCTTTTGTAGTCCAGCTGTGGTGGCGGTGGCGTCCGTGGTCAATGATCGATGTTGCCAGCTGAAGTGATGAAAATCCTCCAGGTCTGGTGGCATACGATGTTTTTCCGCCGTAGTTTACCCGCGCCAGGCGGGCCTTAGACCGGTGATGTCCGTGCATGGCGGTCCAGCGTCCACGCCTTCGCCGAAGAGGGTCCCCATACTAGCGTGTACTCTTACAAGAAGGGCCAAAAAAGACGAAATATGCGCAAAGATACGTGCTGAATATGTCGGTCGACTGAAACTTTGCCTTGCAAATATGATGACGGCTCGAAGCGAGGCCAGGAGAGGCGGTGTACGCATGTGCAGTAGCTTAATGGAAAAAGGTCCATTGGCTTAGAAGGGCGAGGCGAGGAATCATGCCGACGGTTTCTTCCCAGCTAAAAATTCCCATTAGATCCAAGTGGAAATCTAACTGGTTTCAATTGGAACCAATAGGTTTTAGTGGGTTCCAATTGGAAGCACATTGGCCAATGGGTCTCACCAATTGGAAAAAAATTTTCCAGTTGGAATCTTAATGGGTTCCAAATGGTTCCAATTGGTTCCCATTGCAGTGACCAATTGGTTGTCCCAAAACCTAGCTGGTACCAATTGGAAATTCCAATTGGAATCTAATGGGAATTTTCAACTGGGTTGGCCAGGTGGCACGAGCTATTGCCCATCATAAACAGTTCTCCGACACGAAGTTCGTCGCCCGACCGTCGCCCTCCTTGCGCAGGGGCCGGGGAAGGAAGGTGGCGGCCAGCACGGGCAAGGATGCCTCGCCCCCGCTGCGTCGAGGAGCCCCTCCGGAGGACGCTCCCGCGCACACCTGCGATCCTCGCCGCGCAGACCTGCCTGGACGGAACCGTCACCCTCCAGGTGGTTGGATGTAAAAGTCACGGAAAAAAGAGACCGAAGAAGGCGAGCTCTGCCGCCATCGCGGTGTCCCAGCTCGCGGCTGTCGAAGCTTCCGTGGGCCGTCAAGACAAAGAGCTACCTGTAGCGGAACAGGCGCTTACCACGTCCACCTCCGAGGTCCCGAATTTTTTAACCTCGAAAGTCAAGGCCGTGAAGCCTGCGTGAGTGGCAGGGAAGGGCAATCGCACCCGTGGGGTTTTGATGCGGATTGTGTATTAGGGCCCGGTTTTTGAGTTTAGTCGCCGAGAAAGTGAGGACGGCAGGGAGATGCTTCGGTCGTCTTGCCTCCAGTGCGAGCTTTCTACTTTCGTTCGAATATAGGGCGTGTTCCGGAGTTAATTTTTCACCCTTATTTTTATATGTTCCACATTCTCCAAGATGGGGAGATTCATTTTACTGTTTCCAAAGTTTCAGTATTAAAAACAAAAAATAAATGATATTCGGACACAAAAGTAAACTAAATTCGTAAGAACTCGCCAATGATGTGACTGCAGCTGAATTCGTCATTGGCACACTTGCCGTTGGCAACACTAAATGTCCCACAACAAATCTTGCAAAAAAAAAAAATGTTGCTTTATTGGGCCCTTTTGAAAATTGCTCTCGGCAACTATGGCTTGCTGCCTCGACGGCGCTCGAAAGTGCAGCCGGCCTCTATGATCGGGCAAGGCACTGCCATTACGTGGTACGCGCCCACGAACACGAGCACCGGCACCGCTGGTTTAGATTCGCTATCGTCGACCAGCAGCTTTGTTGACATTCTAAATTGGTACACTAGATATAGTAAATGACAAGCACGTCGCCCATAAGACGAACGACCAAAACCTTAGGTGCAGTTCGAGGTTACTGAAAGTTACATGGAGGCATCGTTCTTACATCGGTGATTGAGGAGGTTGTCGCAATTTTGTTGGCAACGCTGTCCAGATCGGCGATGGATTCGCTTGTCACGTCTTTGTTGGCGATGCGCTTTACATCGACGATTGAGTTGCTGGTCACTCTGTCGCTGCCGACATGGTCCACGATTGCGTCCATTATCGCGTCTTCGGCAGTAGCAGTAGAGAAGGTTTGCTTCGGCGGCAGTGGTAGTCTTTGACACAATGTTCTCTCCTCTTAGGCCTTTCAGCAACTTTGTAAGCAAATACTGCTAACTTTATTTTCGTGGCCTCGATATTTCGGAAATTTTACGAAGTGTGGCTTTCGAGAATATCTGGCGGACACAATATTTTGCGGTTTGGAGTGGTATGCTTTGTATTCTTTACCATGAGGTAATTTGTTTGCGTGATCTATTTTTTGCTATATTTCTTAAAGAAACACATCGGCTTAAAATTTCAAATTATTTTTGAAAAAGTTCATATTTCAAATTTTATGTTTTTGGTTTTAAAAACTAATTATACACCCCTACAGATTTAATAACCATACGTCAAATAGTTACATTGATATAAAATATTTTCAACACATAGTGAGGCAGTAACAAAGTAAAGGAGCTCAATGTTTGAATGCATTTTTCTCAGCTCCACTTTTTGCTGCAAATTTCATTTTTTTGTTTGAAGGTAAAAGTATTCTGATACCACAATCGAGATGTTCTTGGAAATTTGATTCTCATCACTTGAGTACGGTAGTTCAAATATTTCTGCCAAAAAAGTTGATTTTGAGAAATGCCATATTTATATCCATCAACATCTAGAGAGTATTCCCAAAAAGTTTCATTAGTATACACTGCAAGTTAATTTTTTATACATTAATTTGGGTCCACCAATGCTAAAGAAAAAGTAGGGAATGGAGCACTCTGAACACATTTTTCTCCGTTCCACTTCTTGGCATAAATTTCACTTTAGGAAAACTACCGTTTGTTAATGGGACAAAAGGAAAGACTCATTGCTTTTGGAATTTTATGGGCAATGCAACTGTGGGATATCTTTTTTTTACTTTGTGGATGTCTTTTATAAAATATGTTAAATTTTAGTGACAACATGAAAGGCAAAAAAAAGAATTTGATTTTTCACAGCAATGTTAGGATAAAATTAATTCCTTTTAGGAAATTTTGTTTTCACATTTGCACTCTCCAGGCATTCTGCTGCAGATCTATTAAAGAAAAAGGTTGGGAATTGCGTTATTTTTCAAGCGACAGTTTTCCTAAATAGTCAGTGTTCCTGATAAAAACAACTATAATTTATTTTACAATTCGTGTACACAGATGAAACTGCACTGCATTCTGCCTCACAACTGCCGGCATATACTGTCAATTTATTTTATATTAAGCCAAAGGTTCAAAAGTTGACCCTTTGGGTAGTTTCCCTCTTAAAGGGGCCCTCCGGATCGCGTTCTGCGATGGTCTATTTATGGCGGTAACTCAATCTACGGTCCCTGAGGATCCTAAAAATCATAAAATTACGGTCATGCGCGGCGGATTTCCCTATTAAAATTGCTATCAAAGTCCCCGGCACGCCCCCTTTCTGAGATGACCCCGGAAAACGGGAGGGGCATCTCTTTACGCGCCAGCCAATAGCAAGCGAAGGATTCCGGCATCACTGCGAGTCACCAATGCGGCCGACCGCCGACCCGCGGAGGAATCTCTTGAACACGCGCGGACCGTCGTCAAGGAGCCCGGACTTTGTGCTCGGCAGTCGTCGTTCGTCGCACCGCACTGTCACGCTGCTACTGCAATACGCAGTCGCATTCCACAGATGACAAGGAAAGGCTTGACTCGTTGACTTGGAAGGATCGCAAAGCTGGCTTCGGAGTCGGGATCCACGAGAAAAAGGAACACGTGTCCCGCAAACGCACGCCTGCACACGCCTCGGGAAGCAGACGAGTTGACGCGCCGACGCATCACCCCCTAACAACAAGCTTGCGGGGAGAAAACATAGGTCGCTGGTTCTGGAACGATAATTGCGAACTATGTTTCCCGCACCACAATCAGTTTACGTTTTTCTCAAACTCTAATTTACAACAACTTTAAAAAGTGTTGCAATAATATCGTTCGCATTCACCGCGAGATGCAGCATTTACATTAGTCAAGTTTTAGCATTGGCAGGGAATGGGGGATTGTCTTCCAAGAGAAAATAGTCCCGATATATTTCTACTGCCATCTGCTTAATAAACGGTTTTGTAATCTAAAACTTTGTATACATATTAAGTTGCACCTACTACGCAATATAACAACATAAACAGACAATCTCAGAAAGCTCCGGAGGGCCCCTTTAAGTTCTGAAAATCACAAAAATGCACCGTTCGAGAGGTAGCCAGCCTGCCTACACTTCTTCAGCTTATAGCCTCGTATATATTTTGTTATTATGTTTACCTCCAGACATTTTATAATGATTTCTTGGTTGCAAATTTGAACAACGAATTACTCGGGAAGGAAAACAGTGGGACACCATGAAGAGGACAGTACCCAAATTTCAGAATAGCTCATATACCACACCCAAATAAAGTATCCTTAGGGAGAGCTACGTGCATGTGCTCATAGCTATGATAGTTTTTTTTTTTAGTGCACGAGCAGTCACAATAAACACTCCTGCATGCACGCATATCCCAACTTAATTAATTTTGAGCGTAGCGAGCATGCACTTAACGGACTCTGGTTTATATTGTCACGAATGACAAATGATGAGGGGAACAAAAACTGAAGAAACTGAACGTTTAATAATGGGGCGAACTTGTGCCCAAAACAAAATAGACGTAAGTTAGCGTCGCATGCGTCGATGTCGGCAAAACAGCAGGATCAAGCTCTGGAGCGAGACTGACTTCGGCTCGCCATGCGGAGTCCCTTATGTACCCGCTTGGGTTTCTGGAATATTTGGCGCAGAAAGTTCAGCGACTAGAACATTTGGACCTCAAAGAAGCAACAGGGTTCTCGAATTTACCAGAACATTAAATTGCAAGAATAAATAAAAGACGCGTCGCTCCCAGGAATTGAGCCCTGGCTCTTTTCATGGGAGGCAAGCACGATAACCGTTAGGCCACGGCCGCGCTGCCTGCTTGTCAGCTGCACTCGTGGCTACAGTCAAACCCGTTTCTAATGAACAGCAGGAAACGCTACGATCAGTTCGATATAGCAAGTAATTCCATACAGCAAAAACCATTTACAACGAACTTCCACGATGCGTTCGTTGTGACCAGAGTTTCTTCTTTTAGCCTATTTCCCCTTCTGAATCGCTTCTCTTTGTGGGCAACCGATTTGGGATGAAATTATTTTGTTTTTCTATGCGTGCGTGCAGAGGGTATTGTTTTAGCGTTCTGCCCTTCTCAATCGCTTCTCTTCGCTCTGATTTGTTCGCAACTTGAGCTTTTAAAATTTTCTTTCCTACTTTTTTTGGGAGGGACAGGCAGGAAGACGATTGTTTGCACATTTTTGGAAGCCTTCCCCGGGGGAAAAAGTTTGATATAGCCAATATATTCTTCGTTATAAAAAGTACTTTTTACATGCATTTTTATTTCAATTTTTCGTGAACTCGATGTCGACAATAACTGGTTGTACCTGGGTTTGTTCTAAATGGGTTTCACTGTATATAAATGCATTTTTGTTGGCAGCTGTATTGCAGCAAAGCAGTAAATGTCTTCCTGTTTGGTGGTTATCCTTCACACCTTCCTGCTTGCGCAGTGCTGCACAGCAATAAAAATGCATCTGGAAAGGTGCTGTGTGGGCGCTACGAGTACTCGTCTTTGCAGCCACATCCCACGTAATGGCGGCCACGTATGCGTAATGGCGGCCAAGTATGCGTAGTTTGGAATCGGCGCTGCTAGATGGAGCGGCATTGGTAAATAGTCTATTGAGGTCAATACTTTCAAGTAACTAAACACCTGGATGTAGTCCCTGGGAAGCAAGTAAGCTCCAGCAGACCTGCCCCCTTTTATGAAATCTACAGGTTTACAACTTTCAAGTAGCGTATTATCCTGAGTCATCGCCCACCTCCCTGCCACCCGAAATTCATAAAAAGAATTCGGGTGGGGGCCATGTCTCGGTGGGTAAGCACAAATAGTTTAGGAAAAGCTAAATAAATGCCCATTTTTCTCTATGTATCTAGCAAGGCTGCACAAGAGATATATCAGGGGTGGAACGGCTGCGCCATTTGCGCCATTTTGCGCCAGGCGCATTTGAATGCGCCATCCTGCGCCATCCTGTGCCATGTTGCGGAAACTGCGCCACAGCCGATACCTCGCGCCATTATGCACCAAATTGCAAAACGTGCGCCAAAAAAATTGTATTTTGTCTTGGTTTCGATTTCTATCGACTTGATTGGCAACAATGGGCGCGTTTAGCTTGGTCGGCCTTGCCATCCTTTGTTCTGTTTATTCCCCCTGTGTATCTCGAGTCGGAAGCGCGTCAAAATAGTCGGGGGTTGTATTCCAAGCGCTTGACCACCTGCGACTGGATTGTTATTCTTCAACCGTAAGCTGCTAAGCAAGTCGGCCGAGGTGAGGTCGAGTCGTTAAGCGTCAGATTGCCTGAGGCTCTGCGGCCCGGGATCCGGACGTCAGCCAGTTGAAAACAAATGAGCAAAAGATTCATTTTAGTACTTCATCGTTAGAAGTTGGAACGGCATTCCCGCAAGTTAAATCGTGATTTGATAGAACTGAAACGCGGTCCGATCCGATTGCCGGCCAGCAGCTCTCACGCGAGCGCTAGATCTGCTCGGCGTACTTCAACCTTGCTCCTGCTTATCGCTTTGAATACGATAACTCCGTTAATCGTAGTCTGCTGCTTCGATATTGAGTTGCACAATAGGATAAGCTCGAAATTTGTTGTGATATTGAGTTGCACAATAGGATAAACTCGAAATTTGTTGCCCTGTTCCTCCGCGTAACTACCTGTGCGTTGCTTATGCACGTCACATGGTTCGCACATATAATTACTATGTCGAGCACGTGTGGGTTGTGTGACAAGCAGTGCTGGTTTGCATTTTGAGCACCTAAAAGCCACTCCGAAAATATCAAGGACACTATCTTCAGAAACATATGCTACTTGCTTTTCGGATCTCATTAAGGCTCACAAAGTTTCAAGTTTTCGCATCTGTTACACTGTTACCCCATCTGCCTAGGTCCCTAACTACTCAGGTTCATATGTGCTGCTAGGCACAACTGAAATCGCTCCAGTGCTTGGCCAAAACACAAGCTGAAGTGCAATGGAAACTGATCTGAGCTGCTCCTAGCCTGCTCCAGAATGTAGTTTTAGCTGCTCCCAGCCTGCTCCAAAACAGCTGTTTCAGCTGCTCCCGTGGCTGCTCCCAAGTGTATTTCATGAGTTCCACCCCTGTATATAAAACTCAAATTAGTTTCGTTGTTTTATGGAAGAAATGCTCATGAAAGAATGTTTTACCATTGCAAAGTTTGTTGCTTGCACACGCACGATGAACACTGCCAATCGGCATACAGCGCAAATGTTTCTTCCTTGAAACCACGTTTCTAACATACTGGGGAAGAGGGAAAGTTGGCGATCGCATTGGCTAATACTTTGGCGTCGGGCCACGTCAGGCTCCTTGTCAATTTCAAGGAGCAGGCTCTTGTGCAACTTTCTTGTTTGGTACATACATGCCTATGTCCGTGCATGGCGTGCTATCGACGCGGGTCGAGGCGGCGTTGCTGCATGGCGTGGACGGCACCAGGAACACGGAGCTCGGGATGGGACGCTCTACAACCATCTGTGTGCGGCGTTCCAGCAAATCTTTATTTACCCGTTCTCTTTGTCTTAAGGGAAACTGAAGCGCCTGGATTTGAGGAAAAACACTTGAATCGCCTTTATTCGCCTCCAGGATCACAAATATCGAGATTATTTTTCAATTTAGTGCACAAAGGCTGCAGAAATGAAATTTCGAAGTGCCGCCGACGCCCTTCCTTTTCGGGGCGTAACTCTGCTCGCACGCATCTTCAATGCCCATCAAAGCTGCGCACGTGCACTCTTGCTATTTTCAAAAAGGTCAGAAAGAGACGGAAAAGTATACCTGGCAAGCTTGCAATTGCACGCACTGCCCACACGAGCGACACGCGCTTGGCGCCTCAAGATCCTAGTATGACGTCACGACTGGTCGGAGGTTTTCGTGTTTTCTCGCATTTAGTTACGTCTTCGGGAAAAACGAAAGTTATATTCAGATTCACGGGATAGAAATACACCAGGATTCACCTCTAACTCGTTCTTTTTCCAGAAATGTTTCAGCTTCCCTTTGAACTTTGCACATCCGCAGTTGCAACGTTCAGGGAGAAGGAGTGGGTTCGCGGTGACCTTACTTCAGTGGAGACGGAATTTGACCAGGATGTTGGACGTTCACTGGCCTCTCAATCTCTGAATGGGCTACTTTTTTTTTTTTTATGCAAAACAAGGTTTAATTTTTTTATCTCTATCGTCTTCTTTTCGCATGCATGTACAGTCTAAGCTCGTTATAACAGACCTTTATTTTGACTAAGATTTCGGTCTCTTGTAAAAGGAGTATGTTGTATGCAGATATGAAGTTGAGTCAATGGTATGTAGAGGAAAACCAACCGAACTTCACAAATCGTTATGTTATATCCAAATGTATGTTGTAACCAGGTCTGTTGTCCAGGTCTATTGAGCTTAGACTGTAGTACGACTTCGGAGTCGCGGCAATTGGGCAGGAAATGTGGAAAAAAAGAAAAGTGTCTTTCCGTCTTTCGTTTTACTTTGTCACGGACATGTCCAGAGCGTAAGATCCACGGCCGCATCATTCGGGTAGGATGAATGTTCGTGGATCGCGGAGTCCGCATTGGGGTATTTGTAAGGGTAAGCAGTCACTCCGTTTTTTTTTTTTTTTTTTTTTAATGGATATTTGTTTGAAAGTGGGGTGGGCAATGACTCGGGATATTACGGTACTACTTTACCTAAAGTATATAACCTCTCATTTACTTTGTATTTTACTTCAAGTACTTTTGAGATGTACCTGACCCGACACTGGTGAGCGGCGAAAGAGGGCAATGCCGAAACCAACATTCAAATTCTCCCGCGCTTTTTCCAAGGGGTGACGTCGCACATTGTATTGCTTGCAAGTCTAAAAACACAGTATTTTGTGCATCTTGCTTTTTCATTTTGTCGGCGCAAGCTTAGCCAGCATTCATTTCACACCCTCAAACCTTTTGTAACTCGTTGGGAACAGGCTCTAATGTATTGCCTCATAATACAACATATGACGTTTTCAGTGTCGCCAGTAGAGCCTCTCAACTCTTGAACCAAATTTAAAACTTAAACACCTTTGTAAAACTTAAACGCCTTTGTAAAAAAAAAAAAAAAAAATTGTGACTTACAATTTGGGTAACTAGTTCAGACGTGCCTATCAATGCGTCATCCAATTTTGAAGCGAAGGAGTGACTACCTTTGCGGAGCTGCCCCGGAAGTAAAAGCTAACCGAGCCACCGTGTCATCTTCCTCGTTTGTCCGTACCCCAGCCCGTGCTCCAACTCTCCTCGCCGCAGGCCATGCGAGGCCGGGCAAGAATTACCACTGCTGCGTCCGGGACTGCACGAACTCCACGGGCAACAGCCGGGGCATCTGGATGTTCGCCCTGCCCCAGGAGGAGAAGCTGGCGGCAGCCTGGCGCAAGGCAGTACCCATCAACCTGAGACGCAACCGGCCCCTCAGTCCCCGCGTGTGCTTCCAGCACTTCAACATCGGCGACTTTGTGAGGCAGAGGATGCGCCTCATAGGGCTCACCCCAACTGCGGTGCCCTGCATCGACGCATCAAAGCTTTCCTCCTCGGCGGGGCGTCGACCAAGTCCAACAGACAGACCCCCACGAGTCGCGCGGCGTCGGAACCACTCGACCACTGACCACCGACCACAAATACAGCGTCGGACGTATCGACCTCAGCGCGCGGCAAGTACATGGTCGTGGAGACCCCCGTGGGAGACGAGGACGGTGCTTACATGTGCGCGGTGGTTTGGGAGGGGGACGGAGACCCAGACTGGTCTGACAAAGAAGAGGAAGAGGAGGAGGAGGGTTCGGACGGCGACCCTCCGGCCCTGACCTTCCAGGAGGTGCAAGAGGATGTACCCTGGCTACTGGGCGGTGCCCCCTGGGAGATCCAGGAAGGGCCCGATAGCATCTTGGCCACCGAGTCCGCAGGCGGCCAGGCTCGCGTCGTGGTGTTTAGGGACCTGACGGCTTTGTCCTTCCTGGGCAACCGGCGAGTGCTCGGGCCCCGCCAGAACACCGTGGTCAATGACGTCACTGTCTTCTTCAAGGTGCTCGTCGCAAGGTCTCGTCTTTGCTCGAAGCACTTTCTCATTCTGTCTTGTTGTTTTTGTCGTACTACCGCACCAAGGGTGTGATTTTGGTCGAGGTGGGAGTGAGGTGGTTTCCTGCTCCCAATTGGACGTGATGCCGCAACTTGCGTGTAGTCAAACCAATGATACATTTTTTACCTGTTTTCGAGTTCATGGTCTCGCAATGTTTTGTTGAGAATGTCGCAACATACTATAGCGAGAGATCTCGCGACCTACGATGTGCTTGTCCTTGGTACTCCTTCATCCACCGTGTAATGTCGGCTGGTAGCAAAACAACTCAAGAACGCCTAGGTACTTGCACTCCTCAGCATATCTTAAAGGTGTCGCCCCAACACTAAATAGACCGTGCTGTTTTTGTTCTTTTCGCATTATATTTATGTATTTAGTTTTGTTTATTTCCATTTGTCATTCCTCACACGAGCTTGTCAATTTCTCCAAATTCTCGTTTCATTTCTTCTGATCATCGTATTCAAACGTGTAGAGAGTTACGTGTTTGGATATGTTTTAATTGATACTATTGTGCTTTTAAGTGTTATTTCTGTGCAAAACATGGTATTTGAAGGGCAAAAAACTAAATGCCGTTGTACATTTTTGATGAAGCCTTTGACCCTTAGTGCCCATCTCTGTTCCCAACGCAAAGCAGAATCCGTGCATGGAATTACCGTCATGGCCCGTGTTCTGGCGAAATCTGTCTCGAATAAAATTGTTAACATATCTTGCACTCCTCGTCTCCGACTTATGCTTTAGCAGTGAAAGGTGAGTGAAGGGGAGGAGGGTTTTGAGTCAACCCGGGAATCGAGACCGACCACATTTCATGGCACACAGAATGTAGAATGCTTTATTGGTGTCAGAGGCAGTCCGTGTCAGACGCAGAACGTGCAATCATACGCGTGCTAAGCACTTCAAGACAAAACTGAAATCAGCGTTGTAATGTGCTTTCTATATTAAGTTGCAATGATTTTTGTTTTCAGTACCTCGTTCAATGTACGTATGGCGGATTCGGGTGGTTGCCTTAGCCGATCACAACTGCTGGGCTCGGAGCGCTCGGACATTCGGAAGTTTTAAAATAATGTACGCAATCTTCATGCACGCTGGTGCTAAACTGGGCGCTTGCGTTGGCGCATGCTACGCAACGGGGCTTTAGAATGGAATTTCTCCGCTCATGCAAAACAACAACAATCTGACTTGGTCCGCATGGTGCCGTACAAGTGCTCGCCAGAATCTGTCGTGTCACAATTGGAGGCAAGCGTCAGTGCCGGCAAGCTCCACGAGCCAAAACGGGTGTGCGCCATGCAATGCAACTGCGTGCGCAACGAAAATGACAACTCGTTCTACAATTTGGCAACTGCACAGCGAATTTCTTTCCAACGGCCCCCAGATATCCAACAAAACGAGAATCGGAGACGCCGAGAACAGCCGTGATGACGCACATGGCTCAGCCTGCCATGTCAAGCTCCAGGCTTTTTTTTTTTTTTGACATTTTAAAGGTTGCATTAAACAAAGCGACTCGTTGGCACTGTATACAACAAAAAGAGCTCACAAAAACGTTGTAAACTTTTTTAAAACTAAATAAACCGTTATCAATTGGTACAGAAGCCAGCGAACATAACCACTCTGTGCGACCACTTGGCATGTCATCTGCTAGAATCCTATTCGCTACGTCGGTGGAGTGTGGCTGCGAGGTGGGGCCACCGAAAGATCCTTTCTCCAATACACCCACTGTCAATGCATGAGCCCAAAGTTGCAAATTGTACTTAGTATTGTTCGTTGCTTGTAGAATGCTCATGTGGAGGAACGCAATAAGACCATAACTTGGATGAGATCATATTTTATTCGTGATTAAGTCCACAAAAGACGAACTCTAAGCAGAAGTAGTGCAAGGTAAATATTTTTTCTACAATATCTGAAATACAATTTAGCCAGCACCAGAGTGTCAAAACAAGGTACATACAAATGTAGGGAAATCTATAAAATGTTTGGTGAACTTTAAAAAAAAAAGTGTTTAGGGTGCTTTGTTAAACCTCTACACTCCTCATCCATCGGTAATTATGACAAGGAATTTTATGCGCCCCAAAAAGAAAATAACCTCAGGATAGAACAAGAAGCAGAAACGCCCCAATGGTGGTACTCCTGTTTCTGGAGGGCGATCGCACAGGCTGTTCACAACTGATAGAAATGCCCTTATTTACAAACTTGGGCCAGTAAAATTCGAAACAGAAAAGCACATGTCAATACAAGGAGCCTTCCACACAGACCACCTCCAGGTAATCTATGTCGCAGATCCCTCACTCATGCATACTCTTCCAATGTCTAATCCAATAGCTTCTCTTTACAAATGCTTTCTTCCAAGTTTCACACGAGCCAGGCTGCTCGCCACGGTGGATTCTTTCATGAGACGACCATGTGGATCTATCTGCAAATGGCTTCCCACATGTGCTACACTGGTAAGGTTTCGCCCCTGTATGGACTCTTCTGTGAACCACCAAGTTATTAACGAGTGCAAACGCCTTCGGACAAACCTCGCAACGGAATGGCTTTTCACCCATGTGAGTCCTCATGTGCTGCTTTAAGTAACTTTTTTAGCAAATGCCTTCTGACAAATCTTGCAAGGGAACGGCTTTTCACCCGTGTGAGTCCTTTCGTGCATAGTGGCAGATTTTGTGTAACGACTGTAGTAAGGGCAGAACCGGCACTGGTGTGCATCCTTATGTCGCGACTGTGTCGTGGGTTGCAGCATGTCCAGTTTGCCTCTCGGGAAAGGGTAGTCGCTCTCGCTGTCCCCGTTGTTGAAGCAGTTTACCTCGGCCAGCACTGTTGGGGAGAATCGGCAAACGGTGAGGGCAGTTCTTTTCTTGCAGACATTCTAAGACTTTCTTTGGCTTTGGCACTAACATGCAAACTTTTGACTAAGTTTGCTTATCAGCCCTGCCTTTAGCACAAAGTTGGGCATATCTACAAGTATCTCGAGAACAACTTGTTCCGGAACCAGATGCCAAACACGTTTTAAGAAGCGCTTGCAACATTCAGATTCACACTTCTACGACTACACAGTTGGGGGAGCAGTTGTAGAAATGTGGAACGAAATTGTGGTTGGATTCTTCGCATGCTTCATTGTATCTATTTGTGTCGCCTTACAAGGGGATTGGTGGCCGAGTGGGCTAGTGCACACCAGCTCGGAGCACGTGGAGCGAAAGCTCGCGCTGCAGAACCCAGGATCCTGGGCTCAATCCCCACCCCTGCCCGTTTCGATCTGGATGAGAATGGTGCCGGTGTGCGGTCATGTATCCCTACTGCGTGATGCACATTAAAGACCCCAGGCCAACGTTACTAGAACCACTCAGTTGGGAAACTGCCATGGAGACTGCTCTGAAAAAGTGGCACCGATCCGTCCATGAGAACCGAGCTAATGGCAATCCCAACGCCGCCATTTCTCCCGCAGCGGCCAGTCCAGGAACTGCACGTGACTTCCATTTTCCTTGTAACAGGCCATTTTGGGGCCAGAACAGATACTATGGAAGGGGCTTCGAGGTACCGCCCTCGACTCCCAAACGGACGCGCCGCGGATTACTACCGTGGTTAATATGTGCCTAACTCAGGGGCGGATTTAGAGGGGGGGTCCGGATGTCCTGACCCCCTCTTAATTTCTGCATGTGTAAAATTTAGGGCGTAAAACGAAGGAGAGGGGGAGGGGGTTCCTAAACACATGGTACGCTGACCAACACCTGAACCCCCCTCAGGAAATTCCTGCATCCGCCCCTGGCCTAACTCAGGACGCGCTACCTGAAATCCCCGCTGAGGCACGGTTGTATAAAAACAATATTAATTATACTGCAAAACCTTGCGAACTAAAGATTTTAGAAAACAACACGTGCCCTCCATTTCGTACTAAACTCCAATAAAAGTTACCACAAAAAGAGTTTTTTCTGTTAGTTCTTACGCAAAAACATGCTTTCTAAAAGCTCAAGGCGACCACAGTTAAGACAAATGAAACAGAGTGGCGCTGTTGTCGTATTTAGCTCGGTCTCTGTGGACGCCAGCGGCTCGGGTTTCAACGGTGAGTTTCCCAACTGAGAGTTCTAGTAACGTTGCCCCAGGCTAGCGGTGGTACTGCACTGGCTAAATTTCTCATCTACAGCTGGGAGACTCATCCAGGGGTGTGACATCTGTGTCAATTGCACCATTTTGAAACAAACCCAAATTTCTGCGCCTAGTTGCGCCAAAAACGCGAAATTGGTCGAAATTGCGCCAGACTGCGCCCAAGTAACTAAAAAGAAAATGTTTGCGGCGACACTAGATTTAGCAGAAACCAGAGCTTGGTTGGCAACAGCGCAGCGCTCCGCAGGTTGCTGCGCATCTTGACTATCTCGTGCTCTTGAGAATCTTCTGGAGGCCCAGGATTTCGTCTTCGACTTCCGAGTTGAGTTTCTGCTGTCAAGCTGTCTGCTTGGCATCCATCTTTTTAGTTGCCTATTAGGATGGGGAGAGGAGGCGATGACTGTACATACTATACCAGATGCTACTGTACACGCTTGCGATGGTCGCTGATATTCGCTTTGAACCCATATATATCGATGCAGTGGCTAACATGGACTTTACTACCGTAAAATACCGGGCAAGCGCCCACTCAAAATTTTGAGATAATCAAGAAAAAATGGGGGATGGGCGCTTGTCCGGTCATAAATTCTACATATAAATGTGCTGTGCATATTTTCTCAGATCTTACAAATTTGGGTATGGGCGCTTAATGTGGTATGGGCGGATGCACGGTATTCTACGGTAAGTTACCTTTTGGGCAGTACCGATCTCTCTACCATGTTGTGCACGGTGGTAGGAAAAACACATCTGCTAGGCTCTCTCTCAAGCAGGTGCATTTTGTTTGAACGGGCACTTGAGCATTTAAATTTCTTTCCCAAGCACAACTTGTTTTCCCAACAATGTTGAACAGAAATTACGAGAGTTGGCAAAAAAAGTTTGGTTTGAAAGTAGAAAATAGCCAGAATGAGCGTCGCTGCTTGCAGAGCTTACGTCAAAGTAGGTAGTCCAGAATGACCTCAAAACCCTGATCTTGATGGTAGTGCATTCTATGAGCTGCTGGTGATGCTTCTGGTATTGCACAAGGGCTTTGTGGAAGGTAAATACGTCAAAGTTCAAGAGGTGTCCCATTTCTGACTAGACTGAACTAGGATGACTTACCATAATCTTCTCTTCCGAATCCTTCACTTTTTGGATGTCGTTTTCGATTTGTTCGGTGATGACGGTAACTTGTTTCTTAAACTCTTCGGCAACTCTGTGCCGTTCGGCTGGCAAGGATTCATCCAAACCCGACATCTTGTTTGTAATAGCTTTGGTTGACCTCTGAAACGAGATTAAGAATAGAAAAGTGAGCAATAATACTAATAATTTAAGAAAAAGAACCAAGAAAAGCAAGGTAAGAGAATTGGGAAAAGCTAAAGGAAAAAGGTTTGATTTGGCCACCTAGACTTACACGAAGGCGCTTCCGAAGTCGTCGTTTCTTGGCACGCAGTGATTTGGCACGCAGTGATTTGGCGACGTCGTTGCCAAAACTCTCGAGAATCTTGCACATTTCTCCCGACGCTGCCGGAGAATCATTGTCGTCAGGAAAAATTCGCTTGTTGCAGGTGCTACCCGAGCTGCCGCCGACCAAGGCTCCTTCTTCTCGTCGTCGCTGCAAACGCGTTTTCCACTACTTGCCGAAGGAACAACAGTAATGGGTAGTTTCTGCGTGGGTAGTTTCTCGAAGATAGAGTCTGCGGTGGTTGTGGGCGTGTGTGAGGATGTTTTGGCCAGCTGCTCTGATGCGGCGACTTTGATTTCGGCCAGAGTCGACGTTGCTGTCGAGTGCAATGCAGATTCGTCGACATTCAGACGTTGCCGACTCTCGACGGCTTGTCTTTTTCGTTTGCTTCCGAACGCGGTAGCCAAGGCGTCCGCTTTTCGCGGTAGGTCGTCGTTGTGTCGGCTGTGGACGTTTTCGTCGACGCCGGTGCGAAGTAAGGTCTCATCGTTATTAGGTTGGCAGGATAAAGTCGCACCTTTCCCGATGGAACGTCTTCGACGCCGATGAAGTGCTTGCAGAGCTCATTGGCGCGAACAGAGTGTTCTCCGAAGTTTTCGCCTACGTACTGAACACCGTCGGATTCGGAGACAAGGATTCTGCGGGTTCGGGCTTGTCCTGCGATGGTTTCCTTGTGTTCGTAGACATCGGTTTGTAGCCGCTGGCCCGATTTCAGCCGTCCGTGGGAAAACTTGACGACAGGAACGTCTGTTGAAGCTTGCCGAACTTTCAAACGCCACTTCCTTTTGCCCATTTCGAATGTCGCCTCGAGATCGAACCGTGTCGCCACCGTGCGGCCGAAATCGGAAACAAGTGAAAGCGGGCCTTGCGCGCGCGCTTCGGGATCTTGGAGGTTATGAAGCGGGGAGACCGCCGTGGGTCGTTTGCCACGTGCGCACGTTCAGAAGCATAGATCTCGACGACGCAAGCGCGTTTCCGGCTCAGTGCCCTCCTTATGAAATGCTTGTTGTTTCTGTTGTCATTTCTTCTTACTAAAAGTTGTGTTGTGTCCAGTGGTGTCGCGAGGGTCAGCGGCACCCGGGGCGGCAGCCCGTGGCGACCCCCCCCCAAATCCGCTCTCGCGTGGCCCGCCGCGACCCCGCTCTCGCGTGGCTTGCCGCGACTCTCCCCCCCCCCGCTGTCGTGGCCCGCCGCGACACCACCCTGAGCGCTGCACCAACACCACCTAGAGTTCCTCTATATGCTCCCCCGAAGGGAGAGCAGAGTTGCGCATTTGATTTCCCCGCGCCGCCACGCCGCTATTCGCCGAGATCCATCACGTGAGGAGCAAAGCATCCGGCGCCGTGCAAGAAAGCCACCTTTACGGTCGCTCCGCCGACGTTTCTCGCGCCCCGGCATATGTTCCCCTGCTTTCGCCCTCCTTCTCCTCCTCTCCTGTTTTCCATGTGCGGCGGCGCGCGCGGCGCCGCTATTCGCCAAATTTAGTCACGTGAGGAGCAAAGCATCCAGGGCGTGCGGGAAAGCCGGCGCTACGGCCACCCTCCGAGGCTGAATGCGCAACTCTGCTACCGTAGGTAGCTATACAGGAACTCTAACACCACCTAGATACAAAGCCGCAGCGCTTCCTCTCTCCCTTCAAGGAGCGTCGGCATGAGTAGGCTGAACTGGTAGTGCGCTTCTCCGCAAGGCTCCCCTTGACAGTTGGCTTCTTTGCAATGCACGTTCTCTTTTACTTTCCCTCATTCTCTACGCTTGACGCGGCGCAAACAAAAAAAAAAGAAAAAAAGGGCGCCACGGCGTCGCGTTTTTTTTTTTCTTCTCCCCAACGGTCGTCCGTCGCGTTCCTTTCTTCGACGGCTTTTTCTAGCTACTCCTGCGGGTTGGCTCACGTGACAATGAAGCTGGAGGAATCAACGAGAACAACTCTAGATGCGAGTAGGTTTTTGGACGCCGAGGGTCGGAAGTTCAACTCGCGAGTGAAATCGAGCACATTTTGGAATACAAAACTACCGCGGCCTCGTGTGTGAACGTGTGAGCGTTGCTTTTCGATTGTCGGTGCTGTCATTCCGTACAGATGTTGCTTATCCGCGCTTTGGCGGAAAACTGGATGGGAAAGTGTCCATATATGAGTTTCTGCAAGGATGACTACGAAAGCGTGGACTATACAGCGAATCGACGGGAAGATCTCGCTCCTTGACGGCATGGCAGGGTGAGAACTTTTCAAATATTTATAATCGTGGGTTCGTTTCTTGTTTTTACTTTTCGCTGAATGCATACTTGGGAGTGATTTGGTTGTGGCCTGGAAGCAACATATTCAAATGCTGGCGCTACTTGTAGGTGCAGAACTAAATAAAAATGACTTGATTTATGAGTTCAGGTTGGAATAATTTTCGCAAGGTATGCAAGTGATAGATTATCGCGGTTGCAACCAGCACATCAAAGTGTATATATATATATATATATATATATATATATATATAAATAAATAAACAGAAGTACATCGTGTCGTTTTTGCGTATCTTCATCGGAGCGCAGAAATGCGCTCCGATGAGGATATATATTTTAGCGGGTCATTGAGCTGTAGTTTGGAAAGCATTATAATTATTATTATTATTATTATCTGCGACAAGCCGATGAAGGCTTGTCGCACAAGCCTGCATCGGCTTAGCACGTAACCTGGTATCTCTATATGTACTGACGATCGTTGTGACAATGAAAATATTATTATTATTATTATTAATATTATTTTTATTATAGCGCATTCGGCACATCAAATTCAAAAACAATTTTGATGTTCGTGATCCAAAATACCAGATCGAAACAATGCCAGCGTTTTCTCTCAAATACGAAACCACTTCAGCTGGACTTTAAGTATTTCTTTTGTATTTTTATAACCATTTCCGATTACATTACATTTCTTTAAATTAATATGATTTCCTTCTTTTTCGTTCTATTTCCTGCAGAAGCGGTCAGATACACATCCCGGATACTGCTTTGATGAACTCGGGCTGCTGTACGGCCTCCATGGGACAAGCTTAAAACTGACAGCTTCGAAGATCGCTTCGGAATGTATAGGCAACTGGCTTGCTTCTAATATCACGTTTCTACAAGGCACATTTACGAAGGTGAAAACAAAACACTGTTGAGGAGCACGCTGTCAACGATAACTACAGCTAGCAAGGATGGAAACTACGAAGATCTTCCCAAGCAAGCGGATACTTGACGCCCTACCTGCAACGTGATATACCTGCAATGTGGCCCTGGGCTGTAAAAATAAGACACAGCCTCCCGGCCCTGGGCTATGTGGCCAGCCGTGCAGTCTACACCACCTTGAAAAACCTGAGGGGCGAAAAATGCAAGGCCGCATCGACAGCACGAAACAAGTTGGCTACAGTTTGCTCGCACAGGAAGACTGTGCTCTTGCAATGAAACTCATTATAGAAGGGCTTGTTTTTCCTGGTGTAAATGCTGTAAAACACAACTATGTTGTTCACCAATTGGTGATGCCCAGCCAGTAGCGACTTGTTACATATCTCATAATGGAACTACTCGCCAAAAAGGAGACTTCCGACTTCGACGCCTGTGAAAATTAACATACGAGTGAGATCATTTTGAAACACGTGTTGTCACAAGAAAACGCACAAGCATTTTCTTGTGACATTTTTGCAGCAAGATGAATGTTCACGTTAATGCCAAGAATGCCAAACAAAAGAAACGGAAAGCTGAAACTCTGCAATCAAAGACACTCGCTGCCAACCATCACAGATGTCAAGAAGCGACCTCAGACCAAGGAAGAGTATGTCTGACGCCTGTGATGATGAACCCATTGTGAGTTCGAGCTGAAGCATGTGTTGGACTGCAGTGAAAACATTCAACTGAGAAACCTTTGTTGCAAGATGACAACAATATTATAAATGCCAGTGCAAAATTAAAAAAAAAGCTAAGGGATCAAGGCTATACAAATTAATTCCTGTGCGGCCAGCAACGTGCTTGCGCTTCGTCCTCATGCAAAGGCAACTGCTCCTTGAAGTTGGTGAATCTGTGTGTGTGTGTGTGTGCACAGATAGTCAGTGTCCTTGTAGCAGTCTCTTAGGTATCTTGTGGTGCTACAGCGTAAATGCCGACATGCTGCACAAATATTGTGTGTCTTGGTGTCACAAAATCTACAGCATCTAAGATGCATGTGTATACATTTTTTTCAAGACGGATATTTGCACAACTTATGGATACCAGGAGGCTCGTTTCGCCGTGTTCAAAGGTGACCAATTTCTTATTTACGACTCTCTTCTGTATTGTACATGCAAGCAACTTTGGATATGAAGCTCCCGTGCCCACTTCTGTTTGTGTACAAAACTTGTTTTTAGCTGCCCTAACACACCTGTGTCGTTTCGCAGACTCAGTACTGTCGAAGTACATCAGCGTATGGGGCAACGCTCAGGTATTACGGTACTTTTGTTGCAAAGATGAAGTTTTCACATTGTGACATTTCCAAGAAACGGGTCACAGGTGGTCTTTCAATGTAGCAACCAGATAGGTTGCTGTAAAATACGTACTATATTTGAACAGGCGAGTGCATTGAGTTGCTGAAGCTATACTGATTTATCACAGGTCTAAGAAAAGTTTGTTTTGGATTAATCCAAAATATGTGCAATACATTTTTCAAACTATGATATCTCAAAACCCAAGAGACCACATCACAATTTTAGAAGGTTGTTACTTTGATATTTGTCTGGCAATTCGGGTCCCGTTACTGTTGCATCAGGTGTCCCTAAGGGTAGTGTACTAAGGCTAGTTTACTTGGGCCTCTATTGTTTCTAATATATATCAATGACCTACCATCATCAATTAAATCAACAAATAGACTTTTCGCTGATGCTTGAGTTATTTACCGGAAAATTAATACACCTATAATGATCACAATATTGTCCAAGACATTTAGATACGATATCATCATGGTGTTCCCTATGGCAGATAAACATTAACACTCGTAAACGCAAACAAATGTCCGTAACTAAATCCTCCACTAAAACACTAACCCAGTACACATTACTTTCACAACCACTAGAACACTCATTGTCATACAAGTATTTGGGCATGTATTTTACAGACTCATTATCATGGATTGAGCAAATAACAAATGGTGCACTAAAAACACTTGGTTTCATTAGAATGATTTGATGGACATTATATCTAGCCCTCATTGAAACAAAACTGCTCGCATACAAAACATTTATCCTCCCAAAATTAGAATATGCAAGCATAATTTGGAATCCACACCTAAGTTACTTAATCTCGAGGCTCGAATCTTCAGAACAAAGCAGCCAGATTTATATGCAGTGCTTATTCATCCAAAACTAGTGTCTCCGCTTTAAAAGGTTGCATAAATCCTCCTTGTCTAGAAAGAAGACGAAAAATAGCCTGATGGTGTTTTTTTTTTCAAGATGTATATTACTTGGATTCCGACTTTCAATCTACTTACTGCTGGGCTGCCAATTTTATATCATCCATATTAGATAATTCCTGCAAGACTGAACCATTTCAGTGCCATACTAACACTTTCCTCTTTTCTTCCTTAGTACTTTGCACCACTGACTGGAACAAACTACCCGACCATATTTAACTCAGTGATATCCCATTTCATTTAAAAAAGTGCATCAATTTGTGTAACTGTGAACCTTGATTCGTAAAACTGCATCATAACAATAACATACAAATAAGCGTTTTCTTTTTGTGTGTGTGTGTGATTTTCACTTGTTGGTGTCTGTTTTTGTTATGTTCTATTGCTTTTTTTATTTTTGAATCCCCCTTGATGTAATGCGTCTTCGGATGCCTTTGAGGTGAATAAAATGAAATGAAATGAATGCCTCTGCATCATTTTTCCGAGTGTTACTGTAGTTACTTTTATCTGGTCCTACTACTTCGATTATTGCCATCTCATAGGGATTCTTTTTTTATACAACTCCCATGTCGTTCAGAGATAATTACACCACCCAGTTTATCGCTTAAAAAAATAACACATCTGTGTCAAGATATCACATTCTTGTATTTCACTACAATAATTGTAGGTTATAATAATTTTCCTGCGTTCTAAAATTTGTTCTTTAAATCACTCGGCGTTCACAGCTCTCATGTTAGCTCATAAAAAATAAATAGTGCGAAAAGTCGCGTTTCTACGACGCAAAAGCTACGCGCGAAGCCTTCAGCTCAGCTTATAGCGCGGCGCACGTCAGCCTGCTGCCGTGACGTCACTGGAGGCGTGTTCTGGCCTTCTCCTCTAGGTGGTGTTGATCGGACGCGGCTTGCACTGACGTCACATCGCATACTTTTGAACACCATGTAAAAGGAGAGAGGAAGCTTCTTTTGTAAGAATTTTGAGTGACAGGTTAATCTATAATCTTCTGGGAGGGAGAATAGCGACGCCTGTGCAAATCCGAGAGGCACAAAGGAGGATCCTGATAAGAGGGGAGCTCCTTCTTTCCCTTTTCTCTGGAGGGCATCGGAAATGACGTCATGTGCAAGCCACGTATTCCGGAGCTCGAAACTACCTCTGTGAAATTTTTTGTTTTGTATCTGGGTTTGGTTTTAAGTGTATTTCTTATGGCTTAGCATAAAGTAGATTCAATGGAGCAGTAGGATCAGGGAGGTGAAGTAGGAATGTAGGGGTAGAGGGAAGCGATTGTAGCGGTAGTGTAGGGTCACGTGTCCGGACACGTGTAGTTCAAAATTTTTGGCGGGCGCTTTGTCTCTTTCGGTCGGTCAATCTGAGGTTATATAGGGACACTATTCCTTCTCCTCAGTTGGATTTAGAGAGATTGGGGAGGACAGGAGCGCGAATGGCAAAGAAACCGGACAAGGCCAAGCCAGACAAGGCCAAACCGGATGTGCCCAACGTGGCATGCGGTAATTGTGATCGATGGTGCTTCCTCATGGAAACCCCGTTCGGGAGCGTGGAGGAAGCAGCGGACAAGGAATACCAATGCCGGATCTGCGTGAATGCTGAGGAGATGAAGGGGATGTTGGAGATGATGAGGGGGGAACTCGGGAAGGAGCGGGAGGCTCGAGAGAGAATGGAGGTGGAGATGAAGGAGGCTAGGGAGGGGCTCAGGGACGAGAAGGGCGAAAACAAAGGGGTGGATGGGGGAGAACTTGGCGGGCAGAGGAAGGGAACACACGTACAGTGTGGTGACTGCAAAAAGTCAGTGGACATAGATGACACGAGGTTTGAGAGCGTAGAGGAGGCAGGGATGGCAGAGTTTATGTGTAGAATGTGCGTCCGAAACGCACGACAGGACAGGCTGGAAGCAGAGAACACAGAGCTGATGGCAAGGATTGTGAAGCTAGAGGCAGAACTGGAGAGGGAAAGAAGTGAAAGACAGACAGTGGACGAGAAGCTGGCGAGAAGCTGGCGAAGGCAAACGAGAAGTTAACAGATCGGGAGGTGGTCCTTTTGCCATCGGACATCACAGCAAACGACACGGTCGTAGAAAGGAATGGGGGAGGACGTACAAAGAAGCACTGAAGCCGGGAGGAGAAGAGACGGGAAAAGGGGAGGAAAAGTCAAAGGGCAAAGCCCCTGCTTTAGTGGAGAGTAAAGAGGACATGGAGGGCAATGTGATCATAGCAGGGGACTCCAACATGGAAAGGTGCAGGAGGGCAATAGCTGAGAGGGTGAAGGGGGACGCCAGGGTCCAGATTGGGGTGTTGGCTGGACAGACAATGAGGGCGGTGATTGAGGGAGTGAAAGAGAAACTATGGGAGACAAAAGAAGGCCAAAACCTCGTGATGATAGTGGGGGGACTGAACGATGTACTACGAGGGAATGGGGGAGGGGTGAGGAAGCAGTTGCGCAGGGGGTGAGGGACTTGAGGGCGACATCGGACAATGTACAGATCCATGTCTGCACAGTGCCAGAGGTGAGGGGGCAGGCCGTTCACATTGAGAGAGCCGTGATAGCCGCAAACCAGGACATCTGGAGACTGGGAAGGGAGATGGGTTTCAGGGTGATTGACATGAATTGGGAGGTGAGCGACAACAGAGAGCAGGCTTTTGAAGGGAGCGGTATCCATTTCAGCCCCTACGTGGGGAGGGCCGTTGGGTGGCGGTTGGCAGGGAGGGTGGTGGCTTTTTTAGAAGGCCCCAAAGCTCTCAGGAAGAAGAATCCTGTCAGGAGCGAGGCGAAAAACCTGTAGGAGAGGGGAGGTGGGGTGGGCACATCAGCGGGACACCTGAAGGCAAAGGGGTGGAGGAGAGCAGCGATGTGGCTTTGGGGGAGGTACCAGGGAGGGTGGGAGGAAGCCACGCAGAAACAGGAGAAAGAAGCTACTTAACATAGCTTTCATAAATATGCAGGGGGCTGGAACAGAATAAAGTGGTAGGAGATCGAGGAGCAATTAGAAAGCGAAAACTTTGCAGGGTATGGATTAGCAGAAACACATCTGAGGGATTTGGAAGAACCACCATACATACCGGAATATCATTGGATGGGATGCAACCGGGCCAATGGGGAACGCAAGGGAGGCGGATTAGGGGTTTTAGTGAAGGGTCAGGAATGGGAAAGGGAGCGAGAGGACTGCAGGGAACACATGTGGATCAAAGGCAATATTGGAGGTTTAGACACAATCCTGGGTTTTGTGTATCTAAAAACAGGAAGTGATGCAGGGGAGGAAAACGCAGAACACTTAACATGTATATCAGGAGACATTAGGGAAATCGGCACTAACAAGGAAATAATTATCTTGGGGGACATGAATGCACATTTGGAAGACTTTGATGGACATACGGATACAACAGGGAGGATGTTAGAGGAGTTCTGCGAAGCTCTGGATCTGGTATTGGTTAACGCCCGGGTAAAATGTGATGGAAAAATAACATGGGAGAGAAGAACTCGCACTCGACTGTTGACTACTGTTTAATGTCGCGCAAGATATACGCCTCGCAAGTGGGCTCACTTTCGTCTTCTGCACATGAAAAAGGAAGTAGCGGTGACGTCGGAACGCTGAGCCCTGATTGGCTGATCGCGGCCCTCTATCTGAGCGTCGTCTGCTCCTTTGCAACGTCGTCTGCTCGCAACGTCGTCTGCGTCTGTCTTACCTTTCCTGTGTCTTTCGGAAGTGCAGGTCTTTACGAGCGAGCTTGACTTCGCCTTTCAGAGAGGGCAGACGAAATAACTCGAGTGGTATGTTGTTTTTGTCTAACAACTAGCAGATGCGCATCAAGGAGAGAAGTTAAAGGACTCACTGGCGAGGTGTCCCGAGGCGCCGAGGTTTGTTTGCTAAGAACTAGTGATGGGCCGATCTTTTGCCGAACCTAAAGTTCGGCGCCGAATCTTGGGATTCGGCACAGCCGAACTTTTGCCGAATTTTCCGAGAGATTCGGCAAAGATTCGGCAAAAATACATTGTTACCAGACTTAACGTTGAAATTTAGTTTTTTCTGGCAAAAAAAGGTTTTATGTTGTTATTTTCTTAGCTTAAATGCAACATGTAATGCATATTGACACAGTTATTACTAAGTAAAGTGATATTCTACAAGATAATTGTATCGGTGTCGTTTTTGTGTGTTTACTGGCAATTTTAGAGTGACGTCTAGTAGCGGTGGCAGTCACGAATCACGCTACGAGAGTTTCGGTTTTTGAGGCATCATCAGCGCAAGCCTGCATGTGTGTACCGTTCTGTGCGCGAAAACGAATGCAACGGTTGCTGAGCCTTCACCAGAAAAGATAATAATATTATTGTAAATATGCATGTTTTTCGATTTGAGTCACTTGACGTCAGCTTCGCATGAAAGTGTGCGTCCCATATTAGCAACGGTTCGTTTTTAACCTTTAAAATGACAGTTTCTGGTGTTAGCAGGTGTTAGGACACACACGAACGTTTAGGAAGATATGATGTGCAACGTCGAGCATTATAGTTCTGTGTTTAGTTTTATGCAGATACAGAAAAATCGCAAAATAACGCTAGTTGAAAAAGCAATCTATCATTCAATCAATCTTTATTTGTAAAAATAGTAGAACACGGGAAGCGTGCGCGGCTGGCAGAAATGTTACGAGCCCGTACGCTGAGGCGCCTGCCAGCCAACTTTCCGTGAGTCAATGAATAGACGCAAACACACAACAGTTTGACGCTTCAGACGCGGACGAACAGCGCTGCGCACTCTGCGCTGCGCTGCGCAGACGCAGCGGCACACTACATCTGAGCCGAAAACAGAATTGTTACGATTGCGAGGAGTGCTTTGTCAGCGGTGGCCGGGTGCTGACGTTCCGTTACTTAATAATGCGACGTTGCATTGTGAAGAAAATGAAATAACGTTTATTATGCTGGGGTTAACTTCTGATTACATGGTGAGGTCCTTTTACGTGCCGTTCGTGGCGTGCCTCCGATCGTTCTGTTCGGAGCGGTTTCTTGTTCCCAGGCAGGCGCTATGGGCAAAGTTCAGTTCTCGCTCTCGCGAAGCGTAACAAGCTGAGCCTGCAACCCCGTGCGCTCGCACCGCGCGCTCGCGAAAGTCACGCATTGAGGATCCATTACAGATCCCGCCGAGGCTAGACAAACAAGTAGAAAAACGAGCTGGGCCAAGCTAACAGCTTTAAAGTAATTGTCGGCCAAGGTTTCAACTACCTCGTTGCATCACTGGAAATGTCAAATTAAAATCACGCCATCCAGAATGCACCGCATCATTTGTTACTTGCGCAGTGGACTGCGTAAATTACTGGTCGATTTTCTATTCTTGAGGCAGAAAATATGAAAGAGAACCACACTCGCTCACAAACGCAGTTACCGTGTTGCCTACTCACTCCACACCTCGCCGTAACCACTGATTGTACACAACGAGCTTGAGTTGGTTGTACCACGCTGCACCACCGTGCACTGCACGATAGTAACCGACCCTACTATCATAGTAACCGGGTAACCGCACGACTGCACGGCGTCCATTTGCAATCCGCGGCCCCGTTGGCCCCGTCGCGTTCTCGCGCGTGCGCAGACATTTGCCGAATTTTTGCCGAATCTTTGCCGAACTTTCCTTCAAAAGTTCGGCATTTGCCGAACTTTGCCGAATCAGAAGTTCGGCAGATTCGGTCCATCACTACTAAGAACCACTAGCGTGAACGGCGCCGCTAGGGTTCCTTGATGCGCGCGCGCTCCGCTGGAGGGTGAGGACAACTGCGTCGTCTGCTACGACGGCCGCCATTACACCGCCCACCCCGATGGGCGGCTAGCGTAGGGCGTGTCGCCGTTTGCGGCGGGGGCAATATTCACAAAGATGCACACATTCACAAGCTTGTTTTAAGGACTTTAAACAAAAAAGTAATGTTGTTACTGCTGAAATGTTTATTACAAAAGCAAGAACAGAGCCGAAAGGTTGCGAAAAGTTATGCACAGCGTCGCTTGTAAAGGAACTACAATCTTTTTTAACTACTCGCAAGTTCGCGCTGAAACTTGTGCTCATGTTGCACTTCAGTTTTTAGATGCGGAGCGTCTCTTGCTCAGGTCTCTGTCCCGCGGCGTCGGCGTCCTAGTCCGCACTTACACTACGCATGCGCAACTCTCCTCCTTCCCTCTCTCCAACAGCTGCGCGTTACTCTCTCCGCTCCCTCTCTCTACCAGCTGCGTGCACTTCGCGTACGTTCGCTTCTACTCACACCGCGCGCGCATGCGCAACTCTCCTCCTCTAGTCTCATCTCCTTCAAGTGTGAATATAAGCAGCGGTAGCGCGCTGCGCGCGTTCAGTTCAGCGCTGTTGACTCCACTTCACTCCGTTGTTCCGATGAAGTGTAATGGAAGCAACAGTCCCGTCAGTTAGTGGGTTGGCGCCAGCAAGCGTCAGCACCACCCACAAACTAACAGCAACGCTACGTCCACCGAAGACAAAGCTGCGCAGCGAAGGGCACGCGACGCTGAGCGCAAACGCTTGAAGCGAGCGGCAGACCCTGGACTACGGCAACGAGAAGCGGCGTCCATTCGTCAACGTCGAGCGGCGGATGCTGAACTACGACAACGTGAAGCAGCGGCGGTTCGAGAACGTCGAGCAGCAGAACCTGAGGTACGGGACCGTGAAGTTCAACGTAAACGTACGAAGCGAGCGGCGGAACTCGACCTTCGAGAACGGGAAGCCGCGTTGGTTCGTGAACGTCGAGCAGCAGAACCTGAGGTTCGGGACCGTGAAGTTCAACGTAAACGTACGAAGCGAGCGGCGGAGCCCAAGTTAACAACGTTACTAACACCGTTAATAACACCGTTAATAACGATCCGCGATGCTCCGCATCACCCCATGGTTCCCCTTGGGAAGATGGTGTAATTTTTGTTTTTAGCTCCACACTATGATCAAAAATATTTTAATATGCAACACGACAGGCCTTAGCCTTCAAACATTAGGCTAGAAAGGTCATGTTGTCGAAGACCAGGAATCACTCTGTTGGTTAAGGACACGAGTCATATGCGTCCTCGTATTGCCAGCGTGCCACGCTGGCAATACGAGGACGCCATATAGCTCGTGTTGCTGCTGGGACTGGTGTGCGCGGCCGCTGACGGAACCACAAATAGCATGTAAACGATGCGTTCGACCCATTCAGTACTCAAGGCACCATTTGTTCCTTGATGCGTATCTGTGAATAAACTATTATTATTAATGGTATTATTACTCCACGGTCCTCGTCAGAATTAGCAACATTTTTTTTTAATTTTTATTATTAAAGGTCGGTGTATGTATTTGCGCAGATGTATATATACATGCTCAGGAAAAATGCTCATGCAGAGCATTTTGCCCACAGATCGGTTTGTGCAGTTTGCTTCTGTAATAAAAAATACTGCCGTGCACAGCTGTCCGATGAGTGCTTGGTGTCAGGCTCAAACCCCAAAGGGAATATTTTTGTATGTCTGTCTATGCCACGATTCCAAGATTAAAGTAAGTAGGCATAGTGTAATTACTGATTATTTTGTTATTATTTCTATTTATTTGACTATTCTAAACAATGGCTCATATGAACTATACTGTATATGCATAATTGAGCCTGTGTGACTGTTTCAGTGAAACGTAAAGCTGTTACGAGATATGCTTTTAAGCACTGTGAGAATATGGGTACACTTGCTTCTGGTAAAAGCAAAGCATAATGCTTCAAATCACTTGGAACAGATTTTATTGAAACAATGCGATTTGTTGCGAGCGAACCACACGAGTTGTATCGTCAACTTTGCGGTTAAAATAAACTTAAAATTGGTATCTACATGCGAGGTTTCTGCACGAACGGGCACGCAAGCAACAGCAAGTTAAGTTCACAGAGCAAAAACACAGAGGTAACAAGCAGACAGATGATGGGCACGATTAGGAACTATAACACTGGCTTAGTGTTGATCTTTTACGAAAGATTGACGCCGGCACAAGTTTTGCTTCCATAACTGTTCGAACTACCTGCTGGAAACTGTCGGAGGTGGATTCGTAACCTCAGCCTCGCATACCTTTCGGTAAGCATGCTGTATATACACGAACTCATCTCTGTGACGTCACGGCGCGGTGGTGGCGCACCGGTCGCACTTCCGGTCTGGGGCTGTGGGCAGAAGTCCCCATGCCAGACGTGTATTCCTGCGTTGTTTTGAAAGGAATCAGACAAAACCTGCCTTATCGTCAAAACGCCGCGACTGGGGCCGTACCAAAAGTGTCGAGAAAGGTTTGAAGGTCAGTTTTCACGTGCTCGGTTCGTCCGAGAATCTGGATATGTGCCGGGAAAAGGGAAAAGCAGACGCCGTCGGACAACGATTGCTTGGGCGGGAAGCACTTTGGGTTGAATTCACGGATACTTGTGGTCATCAGATTTTTTTGTTTTGTTCCAACATGAACGCCAGAAAACCGTTACGTTGTGCGGACCACCTGCGGACTACGTTCAGTGCGTCTTCAAGTTCAAACGGCCGCCTGATCGTTCAAACTGTCGTCTGCTCTTTCAAATGTTTCTGCTTGTCGTCTGCTCTATTCGCGACTCCAATTCACTATAGGTGGCGCCACTCGTTTTCCAAGATGGCGAGTTTAGTGAGGGTTGGAGATGCGTGCCGCCCGCCGCTGAGCCTGTCTAGTGTGATGGCTTCACTGAGCGACACAAATTATTTCTGGTAATACTAGGAAGCTAGGGTGTTATGAGCGCAGGTCACCTCTTTATCCTGAAAATAAAAACGGTATTTAGCGTAATATTTAGGCCAGGAGGTACGTTCAATTCTGAAGCGAAACCGAAACTAACCTTGGTTTTGGATTTAATTTCTCGGTATAGGTCCTAATTTCAGGTTCTTTCATACCTCAAAGTGTGTCTCACACCGTAATTATTTAGTAAAAGAAGTTGTTCGCGGAAACTTTTGTCCCTTTAAAGGGATACTACAACGAAATTTCGGCGCTCATTTTTGGTCTATAGTGTCCAAAAGAGCAGTATCACATGGAACATACCAATATCTTGTTAAAAAAGTCTCGAAAAGGAATTTTAAAACGAATTAAACGATTAGCAAAGAGCACCTGGTGGATGTCGCTAACGCCTCGTTTGTAATGCTCGTCTAGGAACCTTGAGAGCTAGTGACGGAAATCGTCTCGCCTCCGGCCACGACGAGAGAAGGGGGAAGGAGGAACTCCCCTCTTTCCGAGAATCCTTTTTGTATGTCGCAGAAGTCGCTATTGTCCCCCTACAAGATTATAGAAGATTAACCCGTCACTCAAAATTCCTACAAAAGCAGCCGCTTCGGTGGCTGGACCGACTAGGCCATCCTCTCGACGTCAGCCTCGCCGTAGCTTTGCTCGTTTGAGACGACTTACGTCACGATTGCGCTGGGCCTTCTCCGAGCGCTTGCCAGAGTGGGCCGTTTATAACGAAAAATACAGCCACCAGGATCAAAATACAAACGGGCGATTGTCATTTACGGATATTGTGGATCATATTCAACCTATTTTTGAACACGACGGGAATATTTCAAATTTCGTTGAAGCTATCCCTTTAAAGACAGGGCTTCATGCACATTTGAGGTAACATAGAATATTTTTATTTGTTGAAAAAATCAGTGCTGATATTCGTGCGCTCTTGCTGTTTTCTCGCTCAGATAATTGTCATATGAGATAATGAACTGCGGGCCTTCCAATGGCTTTTTGGGTATTTAGATGATCAATTGCTTTAACATTTTTTCCAACGCAAGAATAACAGAATAAATCTAATTTATACAATATGTTCTACAAAAGGTGTGCATTAGAAACGCTGTTCTCACTAGAAAATTCCAAAGACGGAATCCGAGTCAGGCCCGCTGAAGTGTGTGCGTGTTTTTAAACTTTAA
Source organism: Ixodes ricinus (assembly GCA_037355805.1). Lineage (NCBI taxonomy): Eukaryota > Metazoa > Arthropoda > Arachnida > Ixodida > Ixodidae > Ixodes > Ixodes ricinus. The sequence continues at coordinate 5,435 of JAZHYW010043958.1, read as the reverse complement.
AGCAACATGTGACGCATAGGAGTTTATATTGCATCCAGTGTTTGACTGTCTGCCTATCTTGATGGCGATGACAGAGTTTTTCATATGCTAAAAAGAACAAAACCACACCTTCCAGGAAAGACTAATATGGTTAAGGGGGATTCAACCGCTATTTATTTGTACCCTTTTCCTCATAGATGGCGCAGAATTTTTCCGGAACAAACGAGTTGCATGTTCGCAGCTGCGCATGCAGGTCGGGCGCTCGAGGTGGGCTCGGGCCACGGGCTGTTCGCCGCCGATCTCGAGCTAGAACTTCTTCGCTCTGCGTCCGCCGCTGCAGAAAGCGGCCAACAGGCGGCGCGAGATACGAGCCACTACATACGTAGATTACAGTGGCTTACAAAACGTAGAATAAGCTCTGATTTCCGAATGAATTCGAAGTGCCATCCGCGTTCGTAATTATCGAAAGCACAAGGTGCGGCGTTGCGGCCGTTTAAACCACCACATTTGGCACGTAAACGTTAATTTGCAAAAAAAATAATATATATATATATATATATATATATATATATATATATATATATATTTTAGAGTTTAATTTAAAGCTAGAAAAAAAAATAAAGTGGCAGTTTTGCACTTTTTATGTCCTATATCGGCCTGCTCTTCGTCTGAATACTGGTTTGCAAACCCGCTCCCAGGATCTGTGGAGTAAAGCCCATCTATCCTGGGAAAAGAGGCGCCAATCATTTTTTGGAAATGCTCGAGACACGTGCCGCGCGCCACTTCTGGGAAGAACTAGAGCCACTAAATGAACTGCGCTTAGAATATCGGCACTCTGTTCGTCAACATTGTTGTGGGCGCCGACATTTTGGTGCTTGTGCAGAGTAGACGTAACTGCCGATCGTCATGATTCAAAAGTGCGACTTCCTCAGCATTAGATTCGGTGTTAGGAAGCTCATATAATATTGCTTTGCTCTGTTGCGAACTGTCTAAACATTTGTGGAGGGCGGAAAAGCGTTTCCTGTGATTTCAGATCAATCTTCAGATAACTGGCAACCATGATTTTAAGCCACAATATCAAAAAGTGTCGTTACTCTAAATAAGTGTAAGCTACGCTTACACTAAATAAGCGTAGCTTATTTAGTGGCACTATAGAAGAACATGGCGTCTGAAATCTAGCTCAGTGCTGCGCTGTTCTGCCGTGATCTTCCCTAGTGCCACTAAATAAGCTACGCTTCAGAGTAACGACACTTGTCCATATTGTGGCTTAAAATCATGGCTGCCAGTTATCTGAAAATTCGTCTGAAATCACAGGAAACGCTTTTACTTCCTCCACAAATCTTTAAACGCTTCGCGACAAAGCAAAGCAATATTACATAAGCTTCCTAACACCGACTCAAATGCCGAGCAAGTCGCACTTTTGAATCATGACGATCAGCAGTTGCGTCTGCTCTGTACAAGCACCAAGATGGCGGCGCCCACAGCAATATTGGGGAACAGAGTGACGAACCTAAGCATAGCTTATTTAGTGGCGAGGTCCACACTTCTGCACGTCCAGAGGTGTGGACCTGGTCGACGAGGTCCACACTTCTGCGCGTCGAGTCAAAAGCAACAAGAAGCAACCGTTTCCCACCCGTGAACTGTACCAAGGAGTTCTCTGTCCAAGCAAGTGGCGCGGCTCTACTACTCGTCCACAATCGCGCGCCAAGTGCACAGCAGCTGACAAGATTGGCAACGGGTATGGCAAGAAAGGACACTTTCTGTCTGTCTGCCTGTCAGCGAAAAAAAAACCACTCAAATACACAAAGCCATGTTGCACTCGGAGTTATCCTCGTAAATTCCATAAGTTGAAGGCGCTGCCGGCAAGTGCAGACTAAATTCATTTGATAAAATTCACGCTTACAAGTACCGCCAACCATTGTTGTGGAAACGCGCAAGACACGTGCGAGGAGTGGGTGCTCCGCTGCCATTCGCTTCGAAGGGCCGCTCATTTCAGTACTTCGCCGATAACTGCTTCCAAGGGCGGAACGAGGAGGACGTGCCTTATGACACGTTTATGGTGCTGAGTCTCCACAGTATGTGGAAGTCTAGGATGGCTGTTCGACATGCCGATTTGGTCGCTCGACCGGTTAGAGACTACTTTATTGAGAGCATGTGCTATTTAAGAGAAGTTATAAAGTTGCATAGTGAACCGCTGGAATGGCTGTCTGTACTAGACAATCTTGTTAATTTGAAACCATTTTAGGGCCTGATGTGTAGTGATTGAATGTATCTGTATCATGTGTCAAACAGGAAATAAAGAAAAAAAAAGGAATCGGTGGCCGAGTGGTCTAGCGCACACCAGCTCGGAGCACGTGGAGCGAAAGCTCGCGCTGCAGAACCCAGGGATCCTGGGTTCAAACCCCACCCCTGCCCGTTTCGATCTGGATGAGCATCGTACCGGCGTGCGGTCGTGTATCACTACCAACGTTACTTTGATCACCACTGCGTGATGCACGTTAAAGACCCCAGGCTACCAGTTGTACTGCACTGGCTTAATTTCTCATCTACAGCTGGGAGACAAGTCGCCCGTTGAGGCTGACTATGTTCTAGGCTGTATAAACATACACACACCCCAATTTGTTTCCAGACAGATAAAGTAGCACCGCTTCATTCCATCGTGACATAGTAAGATCATCACTGTTGAAAGAGGTGTTCATAACGAACAATAGTATAGTGAACTCCCGAGGTTATTACGAAGACACTAAAGTTATTTAGAGGTTCATTTGATTTTGCCCAAAATTAGAAAGGTGAAGAGAAAAAAAAAAGAAAAAAAAGAAACGTACGTCTCACCTTTGGTAGAAACGTATTTTCTACTGATGGCCCGTTTGATTTTCTCAGTAATCCGCAAAACGGGAAGTGTTAAATTTACAAAAAAATTGTTTCGGGCTCCAAAACGCTAACGTCAAAATTCAATTTGCATCTCAGAGTAAGCACCTGTTTGCTGGTTAAGAAAATATAGTGTAATTGTTCAAAAATAATAGAAATCATGCTTCTTCTTTTGCTTTTTCATATCCACTAGCAACCAAACAAGGACTACAGACAATGAAAATATCTGAAATAATGTTTCATAAAACAAATGTTGTTCGGAATAAGTATTTTAGCCTCTTTGCAACTCATTCACCTATTGTTATTATATTTTTATTTCCATGTACATATTAGTAGGGTGCATTTATGTGCGCTTTAGAGCCAGATTAGAGCCGCTAAATAAGCTACGCTCATTTAGCGGCTCTAATCTGGCCATTTTGTCCCACACTTCTATTTTTATTTTTTGTTCAGAAGCGCGTGAAAGAGCGCGTCCCGGCACGCGTTCTTGGTGCTGACTGTGCTATGGCGATAATCTGTTTTCGTCGATTTATTTGTATTTTACCCGTGAGCGCGTTCTGTCGGCATCGGGTACTACAATTGGTGGCAACACCCTAAGCAGAAGGACATTGAGGCTAGGGTGCCTGCATGTCTGTCTGTCTCAGGGTGAAGACATCCATTGTTGCCCTGAATGTGCCAGCGCGTGACGCTCTCGCGCACTCGGTGCGTGACTTGGGCGGCAAAATGGCGTCTATGCATTAGCCGAAGCTACGCGCTCGAGCTGAGTGACACCGGATCGCGCGCACTTCAAAATGCATAAAAAAAACGATTGGGCGGAAAAATGGCTGAGATGTCACCACTCAAGCAAAAGCGCGCGTGTGTATGAAGGCCATCTAATTGAGGCACCCTACATATTAGGATATCTCTGTTCAACCCTGCACGATCTTAGGGTGCTTACGTGCCACGCTTGTAGCGTATGCAAGCGTTTGACCACGCGCGCTAACATAGCACACTAAAAAAAATAGAATCAACAAAAGTCTCACCTTCAGAGCCTTATCAGGCCTTTCGCTAGGAGTCTGCTGATGACTGGTTACACGTGCAACACGTGCTGGCGTCTGCAGTCATATAACTGCTTGAAAGGAAAAGTCTATTTTGTTTCTATCTTATGTTAAATATTTACTTCTAGTTACTTATATAGAAGAGATGAGAGCGTGCAGTGCAAGCACTTAGCAATGTTTTTAAGAAAATCTTGTTTCTTGGCCCGTGTAGATAATTTACGCATCGCGGGAAGATTAAACTCTGAAAATGGGACGCCCGCAGTGTGAATAGAGCGCGAAAATTTGAGAGGAGGACGCAACTGTGTGTTTGGGCATTTAAACAACCTAATATGCATGGCATTAGTTCTTACTGTTCTTCAGAATCTGGTTCGCCAGCACTTGCAGGCATCAATATTTTCCCCGTGTCATCAAGGAACACTACCGCTCTCACTGATGTAACGCATAAAACCAAAATATTCGTTGTAAGTATGTGGGTATTTATTTGTGCTTGTAAGTACAGGCGCCACAGAGGCATGCAGCCCATGTCTAAGAGGCCCGTATAAGGGGTGTTAAAAATAATGCAGTGCGATATAATGTGAGGCACTGATAATGTACAATGAGGCATCACGAAGGAGGGGTGGGGTCTAAGTTGATCGCAGGTGTGTGGCAGCTTCGCGACAAAGTTGCGGAACCTCGGGTCGGTCACTAATGGGCACGTTTGTTATTCTTTTTTGCAACGTTCAAAAAGTGCCGACCAACGGAGCCATCAATTGTAATTCTGTTGTGTCTATGTCTATACAGCGGGAAGTTAGTCAGCTCTGAGGGCATCTGGTGTCTTCGTTGGAGATGAAAGACAGTGCAGTATACCGCTGCTTGTCTGACGTCTTTAACGTGCATCACGCAATAGTGATACATGACAGCACGCCGGTACGATGCTCATCCAGATTGAAACGGACAGAGGCGGTGGATTGAATCCACGATCAGCGAGCTTTACAGCGGCAGCTTTCGCTACACGTGCTACCGATCCACGAGCCACGAGACATCGCGGTCGAATTCGAGCTCGAGCGAAAAACAGCAACAGCAAGAAAATCTACGGTTTGAGGCATTTAGTACTAGTGTCGCCATCTCGTTTAACAAGTTGGAAATAAAATTAACAGTGTGATTTTATTTACACAAATACGCAAATACAACAATATTTTGCTTTCTCATCATGGTCTTAAAATTAAGATTAGGGGCACCCCTAGTACGTACGGCCAAGCGTTTTGTCACGTTTGTCTTCTAAATATTTGTATTTTCAAAAATGCCTCAAAACGCACTAAAAACAGTCAAAACGGTCATATTTCTGGATTTTATTAAAAATCTCCAGCGCTCTAAAGGAAAAATTCAAGGGCCGTACAACCTTCATTACGTTATCATAAGTAACCTCCAAAAGAATGAATACTCTGGCGCATTCCTGAAACTCAGGTTTGTGTAGCGAAATTTGCCCATTGAGTGACGAGCGGTTGAATCCCCGCAAGTGGCGTATTTTTGTGAGTCGTTGGCGTTAATTGGGGCACACGTTTCCTGCGATCTGCA
>JAZHYW010043956.1:0-48139 GCA_037355805.1 Ixodes ricinus | reverse complement strand
GCTCAAGGCGGCCCTGATGGCCAACGAGGGACGCTCATGTGTCAAGGCGCTACCACTTGTTCTCCTGGGCATCCGGACCACGCTGAAAGCGGACATCGGCTGCAGCGCAGCTGAGCTGGTCTACGGTACAACACTCCGCCTACCCGGCCAGTTCTTCGTGCCAAGCCAACCGCAAGCCCAAATCGCCACCGGTGACTACGCGTCGCGGCTGCGCGATATCGTGAAGGAGCTCCATGCTACGCCTCCCCGTCAGCCGGCAGCACGACCCATGCATGTGAGCACGGACCTTGTGTCTTGCACGCATGTGTTTGTACGACACGATGCTGTGCGGCGCCCTCTTCAGCCCCCGTACGATGGGCCAGTTATGGTGCTGCACCGCAGAAACAAGATGATGACCATCGACAGGCGTGGCCGCCGAGATGTCGTGTCGATCGACCGCGTGAAACCGGCCCATATCGAACACTCTGCGACCACGGCACCCACCCCCGCCATGGCCGCACCTCCCGCAAGGCTCCCAGCTATGCCGAACATTCAACCCGCAGTTTTCACCACCCCCTCCAACACACGCAGCGGATGGCGCACCAGTGCCCCTGTTCGCCTGGACCTTTAATTTTTGACTTGTGGACTGCAACATGTTCACGCACTCTCTAGGGGGAGTGATGTAGTGGCCCCAAGCCACGTCCGAACGCAGCCCGAGCGGGGCGAACCGGATTTCCCTTCTCTCCCGCATCGGAGAGTTTCCCTTCCCCTGCAGCTCGGGAAGAGAAAGGACGACGGGGAAAGGGGGTGAGCTCGGGAGAGCGAAGAACTGCTAAAAATAAAGTTAATTGAATTTGGTACGCACGCCCGTCTGGTCTCCCTTCTCTCGACCTCGCGTGCAACCCAACAGCCTTTACTGCAAAGCACTGTTCACACATTTGCAAGTCCTGCAGTGCCTTGTGGAACACCGGTGGGCGATACTGCCGTTCCGCAAGGCACTGCAAGGCAAATCAGACTCAACTTTCGAATGTCGACGTGCTTACGGAATGCTGCAACAAATTTATCATACGCCGAGGGGAAAAAAAGGAAGTTGCGTGCCTGCGTGTGCTCATTGCCAGTGTTTTCTGCTCTGCTATGTACCCTGCTTGCGTGCTGTGATTTGCAAGCCAGCGCAAGAAATGTGTTTCCATGATTTGTTTGTGTGTTCAGCTGTGCGAGGTTGCGATTGAAACAACCAAGCAGTATAGACCGCCATTCTTTTCATCAAGCTAAGGCTTCGCTCAGCCGAACCGGGGACGATGACTGCTGTTGTTTACATGATTTTCGACAGCTTTGTGGAGTGGCTGTGTGTTTACAATTGCAATCGCAAGTGCAAAAAGAAGTTACCGCAGACTATACTGTTAAAGGTTGCTGTTTAGAAATTTCAACTGGCAGGCTCTGGCTACGGCCACGTTAATATTCATTCAACATTGTTTGCCTTTCAACTTATTTTGTGATCATTTCATTTGCCAAACACGTTAGTGGCCGGTCACCTTACCAATGAAACTAATCTGCTGGTGTCTCCGGCGAAGAATTCCGTCAGGGCTACATGCAATGCACAACACAGTTTGTAGCCCGTTTTGACTGAAAGCTTCACACTGGGGAAACGTGGTTGTTGTCACAAATGCAGTTTAGGAATGCGATAGGATTGAGGGACAACAGGGGGATTCTCCAAGTTGACTGACTGACTGCATGAGCATATGTTTATATCGCCACCGTGTTTCCTCCACGCAGGCGACGGAGAAAACGATATAGAGACTGCTCGCGCTTGCCTAGTTTCTCTACAACGTCGAAATACGAGACACCCGGCAGCGAAGTGTCGATAGTGCCGGTGAGAGCGGCGGGACAACGACCAGCGCAGGATTGCGGCTTCGTCACTTTTATGCGTCGGTGTCTTTGCTTTCCGCTCTCTGCAGCTTCCACCGGGACGATAGCCGTGCCTAATTGTGCTAGCTTTGCGCACCACAGTTCGTAGGGTTCTCAGCGCCCGAGCGAAAGCTCGCGCAAAAGAACCGGCGAGCAGTCGAGTCGTTCGCAATCGACGGGATGGCTAAACGACAGCTGTGTGAATCGGGCCTGATACACGATAAAGACCTCAGCCGGCTTGCTCAAAGCAAATCTAACGTTCTTGAACGGCACGTAACAAAAATTTGAAACGTACCACATTCTATACAAACTTGATAAAAAATCAAACACTCACCTTCGACTCCTAGGACCGCCGTACCGCCGTACCGCTTTCAGGCAAAAGCAACATGGCGCTCGCCGTTTTGGGGTGTTGGGCTGGGATGTTTTCAGTGTTGTTTACACGCCTAGTCGTGTAAACCGAAACCGAAACACCAATTTTTACTACCCCAAGTAATTTTATGACGATTTATCACTCACAGAGCGTGTAGGAATATGCTAATGAGTGAAAATGGGGTGTAAACAGGGTGTAATATTACATTTTCGCTAACAGTGTAATGGAATAGCCTTCACCCCAGCATCACTAAATCAAATTCCCTTGAAAACTTCCTGCACCGCCAGGTTGCCTTATAACAAGAGACATGCTCATCAAGTCAAAATGTATTTATTTATGTATATATTTTTGTAACCCTCTCCTACGGTGCCCCAATGTTTGGGGTGTTTGTATTGTAAGATAAATAAATATATAAATAAATAAAAAATACAAACTCACGAATAAAAATATTCCGCAGTACAGTCCGATCGATAGCTGAGACTCTAGCTCCGACAAGTGTGGCGAAGTCGTTGGGCGTCGGCATCGCATTCACACGCCAAGGGGTACGTGAGCAAAAGTGTGCGGAACAAAATTCACATCTGACCCGTAGCCAACCAGGTAGAGGGGCTTAGAGCGATAAACCAGGGTTACTGTTCCCACTAAACAGTGACCCAGTACAGGCCGCTGCCATTGTAAGCATAAGTGACTTCTTTTCACGTGACCTCACAAAATCCGTGATTTCAAAAAAGAGATGGCAGCGCCCAGAGCCTGCGGGGGCCGTGGGAGACATGGGTCCGAGCAAAGAAACGGGAATTGCGGCATAGGACCGATTTAAAGCCATTTCTGCGTGTTTCATGCTCTCTCACGTAGGTAAAACTTGGGAATTCCACGACCCGCGTTTTTTCGTCGGTTTCTCGCTCGTAGTCGGCGTGATTGTTACAAAAAAGTAATGCAAAATGAGCTCCACGTTGGGAGGTCGTCGCTAAGCGTTGTTTTAACATCAATTGATCATCAGAGATTTGCTGTGTGCATCGCGCGTGGAAGATCAATTTCGGAACGACAGCGAGCAACTCAAATACACAGCAGAAACGCTGAAAGGATCTCAGTACTTAATTGCAGTCGCCAAATAACCAAGCAACGCCAAATCACCCTGCAGTCGCAGTCTTCACACGAAGCCTTTTTTTGGACTTTACGACGCGTGCCTTGTAGGGAGTTTGGTGCGAGGTTCCTGTCTGCCCGTGGTCCCATTGGTGCAAACTGTTTTTCCTACAGCCGCCCCGAAGCTCTGTCCACACAAAATCAAACATTCCGTACTCGTGTGATGCTATGACCTGCACCAACTGAGGCCGGCGGAAATCGGCGGTCACGTTTCGCGGGTAAGTTAAATTTTACTAATTAATGGTTTCATCAAGACCTTTGCTGGCTACGCAAAGCTCGTGCTAAACTAACTACAGCTTACATTCATGCGGAGCTGCAAGCGTGCTCTGTGGGGAAATAATCTTAATACAACCCGCCCTATGCTGGAAACATATTTGATTTCGTGACTTTTACTTTTATGCATTCAGAAAGAAAAATCGATTGTCATGCAAAGTATGTCATTTTTACCTAATGGCAACTTTCCAGATGAGGGCGGTATTAGTAATAAGACTAGCACGTAACTATTATACTATAGCAGCTTCCTAAAACTGAGCAGTTGAAATAACCCATTAAGAAAACAAGATTTTTTGTAGATTCATAAAAATGTTTCACGTCTTACGCAGGGCGATTAGTACTTTCTTTTTTTATGCATTCTGAAAAGAGAAGACTTTCATTTTTTTGGAGATTGTTTTCTAGTGCTTCGCCACCCACACTTTCATTTACTGTCACATGTCTCCACTGTGAGATCCTGAACTCCTGAAGGCTTGCATGGAGAAAATTTCATGCCAAGATTGAACACCCTGCAGGTACTCCAGGTCGTGCTCAGCGCACTTTGTGTATGACTGCATCTACCAGCTGGGCAGAAGGTACCTCCAAAAAGGAAGTGTGCCAGTGGACCTCAGCTTTGCGGCAGGCACGTCCAAACGGTTACCTCAGAAATGACAACGATCAAAGTCTCATGGAGGCACACTTGAGAGCCAGCAACCCAAACAAAGGCAAAGGAACATTGCAGCATATTACTTTATTTATTTCCCTCTTGGTTTTGAAAGATATGGTCTAAAGAAAACTTAATGAAAGTGAAGAGTATGTACAGAATGACCACCCTAAAATCCCATATCATCAAAGTCGAAGACTTAATTCTTTTTTAGGACAACTTCCAACCTACACAGCAATTGAAGACAGTACTCGTAGAAGAGATATTTACCGGAAAAGAAAGGAAAATACGCTCCGGTAGGGTCAGGTTATTCGCTGGAGTAACAGTTACTCGGCCAGTTCAGCTGCAGTGCTCCTTGAAGTTTCTACTACCGAAGCTTAATATAAACAGATATCATTTATTGGGCAGTCTGTAAAAACTTCCATATCGGTCTCGGGGACGATGATAAAGCCTGGAGAAAAAGGCAGGGCAAGGGCGGATAAACCGATATTCACGAGCAGCGGAGGCAGCGGTGCAGGCCGGCTCTAGAGGCACTAAATGAGCTGCGCTTAAAGTATCAGCACTCCGTTCCCTGACATTGTTGTGGGCGCCGCCATTTTGGCTCGTATGCAGAGCAGACGCAACTGCCGATCGCCATGATTCAAAAGTGCGACTTTCTCAGCATTTGATTCGGTATTAGGAAGCTCTTGTAATATTGCTTTGCTCTGTCGCGAACTTTTTAAACATTTGTGAAGGGCAGAAAAGCGTTTCGTGTAATTTTAGATAAAGGTTCAGATAACTGGTAGCCATGATCTTAAGACACAATATAGCCAAGTCTCGTTACTCTAAAGCGTAGCTTATTTAGTGGCACTAGCCGGCTCCAACCGTTTCGCCTTGCTTCGATGTGCTTGTTTTGCCTGTAAATATTGTATAGAAAGTTCGCTGTTGATTTAAGCACCGCCAACGACCAGGAGTTCCTTCAACCTGCGTAACCCTCCTTCCTTTTATTTCTACCTTGGCTCAGTAAGAGAACAAGTAATACCGCGAAAGTCAGAAATTAACTTTGATGTCACTGTCCCTTTCGATTATGGAAGGATGATCATAACCTCAATTGTTATGAAAGGATGATCGTAACTTCAGTTGATGGTAACTTAGTAGGCTTTAATTCAAATACTTTTTTTGGTAGCGTTTAGTCGTCTGGTTACTTCGCTATCTGCAATTGGCAATTTTAGGGCTGGAGATGAGGATATATTTCAACCTGCATTTGTGGTCGCTTCTTTGCTTTTATATCAACAATATGCTCCAGAAGCAATGGCTTTCGGGATAGACTCGCAGCTGCTATCAATAAATAAATAACGAAATCAGAGTATGAAACAACAGATGTCATCCCTGAACCCAGGTGGGGGCTATCAACTCGCCACCCGGCTCAAATTATATTTCACCGGATGAGGTAATTTACATAGATTTGCAGTCGGATCCAGCTGTAGTAAACGATCGTCGCGCTAGAGACTGAGACGCAGTCAACGAAGCCACAGGCCTGTGCCGTCCGGGACTGCACTGGCGCTTCGCGTGGCCGAGGAGAGGAAATCATCCTAGCGGCTGTCAACAGGATGCGAGAGTAGCACGTGTGGACGTGCGGCTCTTTGACCTTCCAATTCTAAACAGCAATTTAACTCAAACTATAACCTAACACAGCTCTTTATTTCAAAAAAGAAAGAAATATGATTGACACAGGACACAGTGGATAAATGTTTTAAGTTATGTATTGTAGAATTTGAAAACCAGAAAAGCCTTGTAATTTTTATGTATATTTTTGGTGTTCCATATGCTTTTTTTCGTGAGCCATTTCAGCAACTATTAGCAGAATTGGTTCAATACTCTCATCAGTTCTGGAGCTAATAATATTTGTTTGTTACATTACGCAGTAATAAACAAGTGGTTATGATTAGAACATTGTAAGGTTATCCAATCCGCGTGTTTAATACGCAACGCTGCAGAACCAGGATCACGAGCTGATTCGCCGAGCGGTGAATGGGAGTGGATCAAAATGACATTTACTTTCCCGTCTGACAGGGTTTGGGATATACAAATAACATCTTTAGTTTTCTTCAGTGTCTCCTCACAACAAAAACGATAGTGTTTTCCGAATACAAACCAACGGATAAACAATATTCCACCGTACAGTCAGAGCGATAGCTGCGACTCTAGCTGCAGCAAGTGTGGCGAAGTCATTGGGCATCGGCGTCGCATTTACGCATCATAGGGTGCGTGAACCAAATTCTGGGGAAGATAGACATCTGGGTCGCTAAACTTATCAAACTGAAAGATTTTTTTGTGTTATAACATAGTTGGGGGAGGAGTCGAAATATTACCTCGAAGTTTCCTTTTCTCCCAAACCCGCAGATCCGTTTATTGTCGTCATGTTTTTCATTAAATGGGCAAAAAATTCGTATCACTTCCTAGTCGTCGACCAAGAGCAGCACGAAAGAGTGCAGGGGGACGACCGTGGTTCATAGGTTCGACGTCACGAGAAAGATTATCATCTGGGTCCAACGGGTTTGATAGTCTAAAAAGCACTCTAAAGTTAAACCCTTCGAAGTTGACAGTCTGATATAACTCGTAATCTTAATCTCCGCCGATAAAGCCGAATTTTCTGAAAAGCGTCCCTGCCGTTCATCTCATTTCTCTTGAATATCATCAAAGTGAAGCCCGACGTGGCTAGGTCAGAACCAGCCGAGTAGGGTTGTGCGCTTTTCGGGCTGGTTTCACCTCCAGGCACTTGTTTCCCTATCGGCGGGATAAAATAATTTTACAGATTTTTTAAAAGATGTCTATTGGCCACCTAGGCTAGCAAAGGCGTCGGTACGGTCGGCTTTCTAAGATTAGCCAGACTCGGGTAATTCTACTTTCATCAACGGAGATAAAAGTAATGCCAGGTTATCAATATTGATGGTGCTGTTTTATGAACGTGATCACCCCAAGCTTCCATCGTATACAAACTTATCACTGTCGATTCGAACACGCATCTTTGAATTTGTCGTTCCCAACTGATAATCCTACTCCTTAAGTCAAAGGTATAAAATCTCTTAAAGAACGTAAGCGAACGCGCGTGCACACAACTAGCCCTAGCACGAGCGTCTATCTCGAACGTCTGTCATGACCGCTCGTCATTTTATGAAGTGGAAACCATTTTAATTCCAGAACCACTAGAGCCCTTTTTTCCTGAAGTTGCACGCTGTGCTGTTCAGTTTGAACGCCTCTAAGCAGGGGAGTCGAAACAGGAACGGGGAGGGGTGAGTCTCTCCCTTTTCCCCATCGGCATTGAAAGAGGGGGCAAAGGGCATATAGGTGGAAGGGTGGGAGGCAATCGCACCTAGCCCCCAATTATAGACTATATTGCCCATAGATTTCAGAAAGATATACTAAAAAATTCGAGAGAAGTGATATCCTCCTTCTTCACTACCCCCCTCTCTCTATCTCTCGAACATTTTCTACGGTACTTCCTGACCCCTTTTTGTGTGTGTGTGTGTGTGTGTGTGTGTGTGTTTGTTTGTGTGTGCGTGTGCGTGTGCGTGTGTGTGTCTGTGTGTGTGTGTGTCGTGTGTGTGTGTGTGTGTGTTTGTGTGCGTGCGTGTGTGTGTGTGTGTGTGTGTGTGTGTGTGTGTGTGTGTGTGTGTGTGTGTGTGTGTGTGTGTGTGTGTGTGTGTGTGTGTGTGTGTGTGTGTGTGTGTGTGTGTGTGTGTGTGTGTGTGTGTGTGTGTGTGTGTGTGTGTGTGTGTGTGTGTGTGTGTGTGTGTGTGTGTGTGTGTGTGTGTGTGTGTGTGTGTGTGTGTGTGTGTGTGTGTGTGTGTGTGTGTGTGTGTGTTGGTCGTCCGCCTTTTTATTTCCCTTCCCTCAGATTTTCCTCGCCATCCGCCATCACCTCCTCATCTCTCACGCACTACTGACGTCAGAACATAAACCACCTCTGGTTAACCCCGGCTTTGTTGGCAGTGGCGGAAGATGAGCTATAAAGCCGCGTACACTGCCCAAGGTGCCACAATATAACAAAGCTCAATCTTCGCCTTAATTCCGAAGTAAAGATTTTGGCCTCAAATAACACCTTCCCAAAGTAGAGAAACGTCACTTTATCGTCACCAAAATTTCCGTAAACGACCATCTCGCGACCAGAAAGTAGAGAGTATTCACAGCCTGCCCAGGGAGAATCTAGACAGCATTGGCTCCAACGGAGCCTGAGGATGTAGGGACACGCGGCCACGACGTCATCAGTGCAGCCGTTCCACCTAAAGCCCCTTCATGTTTCAAAAGTAGCGAAAGGTGTGTCGATGCACGAGTCACGTTCAATGTGCAGCCCTTGGGAAGATCATGGCGGCACAGCTAGAGTGTAGTAGAAGGTAGCACAGTGCAGCATTGAGCTAGATTCCATAAGCCATGTTCTTCTCAGAAGTGGTATGCGACACGTGCCTTGAGCATTTCTACAACAATGAATGGCGTCACTTTTCCAGGCATACAAAAAAAGTGGCGCCTGGCCCCGAGATGTTGCTCGCGCGCGCTCCGATGATGCTCGCTACGACTTTTTGTTTCACATTAGGGAGTTTTAGCACATCGTTTTTAAAGACCTGCTACCACCACGGGCGCGCGTTTTAGAGCATGCATCGATGTGGCACCACGAGCTCCCGCTAGAGTAACGTGGCCTGAAAACACGATTTACAAAAACTCTCATAATTTCGCTACAATATGCGCACGGAGAGTGTTTGTAAGGTTGACTTCTAGTCCCGCGTGACGCCATCGTGGTGAAAGTCCAATAACCGCGCTCTGCGAACTTTTTCCCAACTTCGTGTTTGCCGAGTTCAGTGACCCTAACCTGTAACGGACAAAAAATCCCACAAAATAAAGAATTGGCTAAAACTCTGAATTATATGTCGCGCCCGGTGCCCGTTGTTCGGCACGCGCTCTTCGCTCGCGCCGATCGACGCCGCCACATAACCCCCCCCCCTTCCTCCCCCAAGCCACGGAATCGCTCCTCTCTGCTCTGTTTCTAACGCCTTTGTTATTCTTTGACCCGGAGCGTGTGGAAGTGCGTCTCCCGGCAATGGCTTTTAGCATTGAGAGTGCTACAACGAGGATATTTTTATCGGATTTTTATTTTGCGAGAGCGCTTGAAGGGGAAATGGGTACTACAAAACTCCTAGGTTTAAAGCGGCTTTTCATAGACGCCAAGGAACTCAGGGTAAACAACCTGAAGCGTTTTCTGCTGGACCCTAACAGCGTTGAAGTGCGCCTCAAATTGCACTGTGTACCTTTCCATGTAACGGACGTGTTCATACATAAGGTCTTGGAGCTCTACGGGAACGTGACTGGGCTTGCAAGGGAAACGTGGGTTGCTGAAGGTTATGGAATGTGGGAAGTCGAAAACCAGATTAGCCCGAATGGAACTGAAAGCAGGCGTGAACATCGAAGACGTGGGTTTACCACTGTTGATTGAACGCCATTTCATCGATACACGTTTTAAAGAAGGAGCTCTTTTTATCGAAGCTCGGGTTAGGAAAAGCGGAGCCTCAGTTTAGAGAAAACCGTCAATCGGAAACGTGACGGTAGTTAAAAGAAGGCTCTCCTACTTTTAACAAGTATCACCGTGGCGCGTGTAACCCCCCCCCCCCCCCCCCCCCGTTTACACCGCTTGGTGGCGACAGTTTGCGGCAGCTCACTACAAACATAGTAACCCACATGGCCCACCCGTACACGCCACTTTGCGGGGCCGAATCCGAATCCGTAGAGACCGCCCATCACGTGGTGCAGGGGTTTCTGTAATAGTGAAAAGTAGTATTCAAGCCGTGTTTTTGGACCAGATCGATAATCATGAGAGCTTATGTATGAAGCTGAGTTGCTGGAGCAACAGCATTGTTCTGTACGTAGACCTCCCAATTCTCCACCCGACTTTCTAAATTAGTAATATAACCACATGCAATGTACCGGAACAATTAGCCTGCAGTCATAGGTGATTTCAACCTCCCAGGCATTGATTGGACTCGATTGTTAGATGATTCATGTCAGCATAGTGAAATTATTTTTGACACTATGTTTGCCTATGATTTCGAGCAAGTTGTAACGGGAAACACATGGGAGCAAGGTACAAAGCCACTCCGCTCTAGATCTTGTGTTTGTTAGTGGATATATATCTGAATATACGGTTAGGGTCGAGAGGGGAATTTCCGATCATAAGCTTGTTTGCTTTTGTTGCACTTTGGCGAAAAAACTATCTAAACGGAAACGTGAAGTTAAAATCATTAAAGACTTTTCGAACGCCAATGATGATTGCATCCTGGACTATCTTGAAATGGCACTGGACAGTTTTAACTGCTCTGACGTTGTAACACGACTTTGGTTTGGGCTACTTGGTTCTTACTTGACATGATTAAAATAGCGCAAACTTGACAAGGGCAACAAAGAAGGCACATGGACAACAGGACAAAGCGCCAGTGCTGTTGTATGTGTGCCTTCTTTGTTGTCCTTGTCAAGTTAGCGCCATTTTAATCATGTCAAGCTCTGACATCCTTGTTTTATGGAACAAGTTTAAGGTTATCTGCCAATATTGTTTGGATTATTTTGTCCCTAGTAAGAAAAAACGCGTAAATAAGGCTAACCCCTGGATCAATCGGCAAATAATTCACATAAATCGAAGGTTTAAACGCCTTAGAAAAACAAAACATGCTAACAACGGTCTGGTTAGAGAACATGCAGAGCGAGTTAGGACGATGCATTCAACAAGTCCGTGATTATTACATTTCCAACACACTGACTAATTTTCTTACAAATGGTCCTCAGAAGTTTTGGAGCAATTTGAGCAACAAAAGAAAACCAATCAGTCAAATTTATGTATGATGGTACGGTGGTTGCTGATGACACAACAATCGCTCGTTATTTTAATGCCTACTTTCAGTCAGTATTTTCCGACGCTGAAATGTACGATTGTGAAAATTGTGAATCGTCACATCTGAACGCAGACTTCATATCTCACGCGGGAATTTTTCCTGTGTTATTGAATTTAGAAACCAAAAAGTATCTTGGGACCGGTAAGATAGCCAATGCATTTTTGCGTCGTTTTGCGGAACCCTGGGCACGTTTTCTAACAGAGATTTTTCAAGTTTCTTTCTTGTCGGGCGTTCTGCCTAATGATTGGCTCTTGGCACAAGTTGTGCCGGTGTTTAAAAAAGTGGACCACCTATCTATGACCATCTACAGACCAATGTCTTTGACGTGTACACCGTGTAAGCTACTAGAGCATACGATTTCAAATATGGTAGCTGACTTCCTCGATAGAAATAACTGAATGACCGAGTTTCAGCACGGATTCCGGAAGGGGTGTTCAACAGTAACTCAGCTTGAATATACGAATTTGCCTCCACGTCGGAAAAATCTGGACAGATAGATGCTTTATTCGTCGACTTCAGCAAGGCTTTTGACAGAGTACCACATGGAAATCTACTCCTGAAATTGCAAAGTAACGGTCTTGATCCAGCCACAGTAAAATGGATTCGCTCCTATCTGCGTGGCCGTAAACAGTATGTAGAGGTGGGTGCCGGCTGCTCAGAGATGGTTCATCTGACTTCCGGTGTACCCCAAGGAAGTGTCCTGGGGCCATTACTGTTTTCGATATATGTTAATGATCTTGTTTCTATTGTTGTCCCAGGCGTGAGCATCCGTTTATTCGCGGATGACTGTGGTGTGATTAAAGAAGTAACGTGTCCGAGTGATTAAGTTGCACTGAATTTGAGTTTAAATTGTTTACAGCATTGGTGCGACCAATGGAAGATGAGCCTGAATCTTTAGATAACTGTTTTTCTTTGAATCACGGACAAAAAAAATTTCCTTTCAGTACAAAATGAGGGACTGTAACGTTTCTGAGGTAGGTAATCATAAGTATCTTGGACTGACATTTGACGAACCTTTCAGCTGGTCTAAACATGTCTATAACATCTGCTGCTTTTAGTTAGCTTGGGTTGATAAAGCACAAAATAAAAAATACGCCCTCTAATGTAAAATTACTAGTGTGCAACTCACTCGTAAGGTCTAATCTTGAATACGCCAGCATTATATGGGACCCCATTACCAAAAATATATAAATAAACTGGAAAGAGTTAAAAGGCGGGCAGTCAGATTTGGTTACGATAGATTGAAACGATCCGACTCTCCCTCCTCACTAATGCAAATAAACCAAATTGATATGTTACAGGAAAGAAGAAAAAAGGCTCGGCTGAAATTCTTGTATCTTCTTGCAAATGATAGGCTTTCCATTGATCGCCACTCATACCCACGTAGCATCCAAAGTCGTGCGAACATTCCCTGGGTGTTCTGAATGTTGAAGGAACGTTAAAACATCATTCGGAACGTTCTAGGAACGTTCGTATGCGAACATTCCTTGCAAGGTAAGCTGCTCAACATTCTAGGAACGTTCGTTGGCGAACATTCGTATGCACAATGTTCTCGGAACGTTCCCCTTCGAACATTCGTATGTGCAACATTCTTGGAACGTTCGCTTGCGAACATTCCTAGAATTTTCGCAGGTGAAGCCAACTTTACGGAGCTTTGACGCAACCTGTGGTTCGAAACACCATCCACTATATGCCACTTTGTGCCAAAAATATGCAAATTAAGCGGAGTTTCTGGAAACTTAGCATAAGGGATCAGTTTTATCTTATACGAGTCTACCGAGGAATGTGATATAAGGTGTAAGAGAAAAGCAATGGTTTTCAAAACTTGATAATGAACTTGGCACTCACTGCGTATGTAGAGAGGCAGTTTTGAATAGACCCGATTTTTAGCATCACGGGTTCACTACTTTGAAAAAGGTATGTCCCGCTTGAGTGTGGGATGCCGTAGGTATCTGTTCTTATGATCTGAGTGAGTAGTCGGTTATCTATGCAGTACGTTTTGATAAGTAGGAGTAAACTGTCGATATGTTACATGGTCAGGCTGGTGCGCTGGGAAAGTGGCTAGCTTGTGCTAAGCCTGCAGAAAATATATTTCGATTAAAAAATATTGACTGCCCTGTGAGGAGATTTATTACATCTATGTAGTACGGCTTATTGGGGCTATAGCCTAAGCAAGCCATAATTGTGGAATCTTTGTCAATATTCCTCAGAGAATGTTGCAAACGTTCTTTGGATGTACCGAGAACGTTCCTAGAACCTTGTTAGAATGTTGATTGAATGTTTTGTCATTCTCAGAATGTTCTAAGAATATCCCCTAGAAAACATTCCTCGAATGTAGCGATAAGTGCCTGCGCGACATTCTGACAACGTTGATAGAATGTTCTTACGTAAATTTGCAACATTCCAAGAATGTTGCAGAAACTCTTTGGTTGTTCTGAGAACGTTCTTAGAACCTTGTTAGGATGTTTCAATGTTGATTGAATGTCCTGGTAATGTTCAATGTGGTTCTCAGAACGTTCTGAGAATATCCCTTTGAAAACATTCCCCGAATGTAGCGATAAGTGCCTGCGCCACATTCTGACAACGTTGATAGAATGTTCTTACGTAAATCTGCAACATTCCAAGAATGTTGCCTATGTTCTTTTGAACATTCCCGGAATGCTTTCAGAACGTTCTCGTGCTACGTGAATACCTACAACCCGTTACAACGAGACAGACCAGACATTGTCAGCCACACTTACTGGCACCTTACTTTGCTCGCACCAATCTCTTTTAAATTTTCTTTTTTCCCCAGTACAATTAGTGACTGGAATTCTCTTCCCACTCAGTTAGCCATTTCCTCCCAGTTCTTGACTTCATTGGTGCTCACTGCTATATTTCCTTCTGCTGCCGGTGGCTTTTTATGCTCTGCATAAAAGTTCTTTATTTGTACTTCCTGTCGAAAGTATTGCTTGTATATTGTCATGTACGGTCTGTGATTTACTCATTCTTATTCACTCAATCTCGGACCATCTTGGTCTGCAGTATGTCATTAATAAAAGAAAAAATTAATAAAACAAAGCTCATCGCCATTTTGTCTAGCTTGAGCATCTGAAGAGGCACTTTCGGCATCTTTAGGTTGCATCGCATCGTCAAGACATCTTCATCGACATCGGCAACGTCTCCGATCTTCAACAAAAGTGCTTACTGCTTGTAGCATGTCAGTGTTTTGATGTTCTGAAACTATTGTTGCCATCTGGGGATGTGGAAATGAATCCAGGTTCTTTGTCGGATGCCCAGGCTAAGCAGTTGAATGAAATGTTTTCTTTGTTATAAGAGCTAAACACTCGTTCAATCAAAATTTAGGGTGGACCGGCGGGCATAGTAAGTACAGTGAACGAATTAAAGGTAAACCAGACAAAGATTGAAAATAGACTAAGCTCTATTGACGAAAGACTAGCGACAGTCGAGTTTAGAGCACTGACGATTAACGAAGTTCAACGGGAGCTAAGCGCCACGTGCCAGAACATCGAGCACCTTCAGGATGAAGCTGTTGTTTTTCGCTCTCATCTTGATGAAATAGAAGACTGGTCACGTCGTGACAACTTGATATTTCATGGCATTGCCGATTCTCCCGCTGAAACTTGGTCACACATTGAAAGAAAGGTCGTGAATGTTCTTTCTGATCTGGGAATTCCTTGCGAACACATTGACCGGGCCCACCGAGTAAGCTCTTTTTTGTAAAGACAAATGTCGGCCTGTTATTGTCAGATTGGAGGCATTAAAAGAAAAAAATAGTGTCCTTCAGTCGAGAGCTGCTATCAAAGGTAGCGGTTCATCGGTCAGCGAAGATTTTTCACCGGCGACACGCAAAGCTAGATCTAAACTAATCGTGTTTGGAAAATCAAAAATGTTGCGTTTAAACTAAAATATAACAAATTGCACATCAACAAAAAGATATACGCATACGACTTCACTAAGGACAGCGTTTACGAGGTTGTCATCACTGGCGCCGTGTGGCCAGTTAATGACGAAGCTGGAAAAAGCGGGGCTTCGGCATCGACCGGGGCGACGTCCAGATAGGATTTTGAGGGGATTGATTCAACGCGCTGCCTCTATGCACGTAATGTTCCTTTACTCTTTTGCAACATTCGAAGCATCATGCGCTGCCGGGATGATCTTATTTCAATTATTAAGTCCACTGATTGCGAAATTATTCTGTGAACTGAAACATGGCTGTCTAGTAGAGTTTGGAGCAGTGAAATATTTACGTGCGGTAATAAATTTAACGTATATCGGCAGGATTGATGTGAAAGAATGGGTGGTAGAGTTCTTATTGCTGTGGCGGATGGTATAGTCTCAAACGTTGTCGATGTTTTAACTAGGGATGTCGCGAACCACACTAGGTTCGATTTCGAAAGGTTTCGATATTTTCAAAGCGAACGGAGGTTCGCATTCGAAAAATTTCGATATTTTCGTACCGACCGAGGTTCGACTTCGAAAAATTCGCAACTTTCGATCACAATAGAGTTTCGAATTCGAAAAGTTCGAAGCTTTCACGGTTTCTAAAATTTCGGGTTCGAATATTTCGAATATTCTTTTACTTGAGGTTCGATAAATTCGAAGATTTCGAATTTCCCTAACTTAGAAATTCGATATATTCGAAAAATTTGAATTTCTTGGGATCTGAAGTTCGAAAAATTCGAAGATTTCGAAATTCTTTGGATATAAAATTCAAAACATTTGAACGCTTCGAATTTTTATAGACATAAAGTTCGAACAATTCGAAGATTTCAAATTTCTTTCTACATAAAGTTCGAAAAGTTCAAAAGTTTCGATTCTCCTTTAAAACTAATTTAAAAAAAAAAAACTTTGAAGATTTAGAAATGTTTTTAAGTCCAAGTTTTCAACGTTCGAAGTCCGGTTTTAATGTTCCTCCACAGTTTCAGTTTGAAATAACGTTTTCACGACTCACTGGTTTTCACGAAATCAGGTTTAGAAAAGTTAGGGTGTGATATTTAGACTCCGCGAAGTTGGTCAGGCAATTAAATGAGACGACGAGTGTCCCGGATGTGCTGGAATATTTGCCAGTGCAGAGTGGCGTGTGACCGTAGATCAGTAATTTTGACCACCAGCCCAGGGGGGGGGTGTCTTTAACGTGGATTGCGCAGTAGTGATCACACGAACGTACTGTTTTACGATACTCATCCAGTTCGAAACGGCCAGGGGCAAGCAGGAGGTTGAGGCTCAGAAAAACCTTGAAGCGACCTGGCAAACTACCTGCCCACCACTTGCACGCCGGTAGTAATCCGATCAAACGCCGCCCGAGTGACGCTGGCATATAGTAATTTAAGTTTGTAATTGTCCTGGAGGTTTATTTTCCGGGACGGAGGAAACGCCCCGCAAAAAGTACAGAAGCCGACACAACTGGAGGTCGAGGAGCGTTCTACCATACAAGTGGCGTCGGAATAGGAAAAACGGGGGGAGGGGGGGCTCTAGCCCCCTTCGCCTCCTTCCAGATATTTCGGACTGTTAAAGAAAACAATACGGGGAAAGAGGGCGTGGTCGAGCTTCTTTTAATCTGAAATTATTTATGTGTATGTATAACTACTCTCGCTCTTCACTGCCTAAAAGATCGCGTAGACGCCGTAGGTGGTCATTGTCGGAAACTCGTCGTCAGAAGGCACTACTTGTCAAATGCTTAGAGGTGCCGAAGTTCAAAGCTATGTCTTTTCGACCTCAATAACTGTGCCATTGGTAAAAGAAAGATAAACATAACAATAAATGCGGGGATAAAAAGCTGGAGAAAAAAAAAGAAAGAAACTATAAAGATCCCACTGGAAGTGTTGTATTCTTGCATATTCAGAAGCTCAGAACTTCGAAACAAGTTTCTCCTACTCAAATGTGTACAGGCTAAAAGAAACACTTCCCAAAAACGTAAAGCAAAAAAAAAATTTAATGACGTGTTGAATTTGATTAATATTAGAAATCTTCCCCCTGACTTAATTTATTCCTCAACGTGAAAAAACAATAAATACATTATTTTGTATTCTACAGATGCCAATTATATGTACTGTCTGTGGTGTTACCGTATTTTCCAGATTATAGTCCGCGGACTATACATGTATAAAAGTTGAAATTCCAGGCTGCGCGGACTATCTACGCGTGCGGACTATGTAGGAATTTTGTTTTTCAATATCGTTGATTATGACGAAACGCGACAGATTTTGTGAATAAAAGAGTATGCTAATGATGATTTATGTATATTCTCGGCTTGTTTGTGAGCTAAGAAAGCAGACATATGTCAAGGTGTGCCGCGTATTAGACGATTTTCGTGTCGACTAAGCCCCAGGTGCGGACTATGCACTGGGTGCGGACTATGCACCGGGTGCGGGCTATCTAAGCAAAAACTTTTATTTTTGTCCTCATATTTGCCCCTGCGGACTATACACCGGGTGCGGACTATAGTCCGGAAAATACGGTAATTTAAATGCGATACCTCAAGCAACTTAGACGAAAAACAAAATACCAAGTTTAGAGCATAATTGCCCGTAGATAAATGTTTGGACATTTCTTCGAAACTCATCTTGAGTAACAATAATCACATCTTAAGACGACACTTACCTAAGCTATACATAGATCATTCTTAAAAAGTTTAACATCTCAACCGTAAATAGCTTCGGCTTTAGCCCGCTTCAAATATGGCACAAACGACAATCGTCAAAAACCCGTCGTCCTCCGTCGCCCCTTCGGGAATTTATTTCTTTAAAACTGAGCGTGCCAGAACATTGTAATAAACGGCATTGTCTTTCGTAAGGAACGCAGCACCGCATGTAAAAATTCGAGAGAAAAAAAAATTACGAATGTACCTCACTACTTGAATTCAAATGAAACCGTCCGCCGGTCTTTCGAAGTTCGACGAACGTCGAACTTTTACCCTAAAAGGTCGAAGTTCGTCGACCTTTTGATTTTTCAGGATTCGATAGTTCGAAACTTTTCGAATTCTCTCGATAAATAAGTTCCGAAAGTTCGAAAATTCTCGAATTCCTTGGCGTAGGAAGTTCGAAAGGTCGAAAAGCTTCGAACTTTTTAGTGCAAGAATTTCGAAAGTTCGAAAATCATCGA
Source organism: Ixodes ricinus (assembly GCA_037355805.1). Taxonomy (NCBI): domain Eukaryota; kingdom Metazoa; phylum Arthropoda; class Arachnida; order Ixodida; family Ixodidae; genus Ixodes; species Ixodes ricinus. The sequence goes on along the minus strand of JAZHYW010043956.1, from coordinate 29,820 downwards.
AGTTTTTGGTCTATCAAGTTCGAAAGTTCGACAAGCATCGAATTTTGCAGCGTAATAAGTTCGAAAGTTCGAAGGAATCGAATTTTTTAGCGCAATAAGTTCGACGGTTCGAAAAGCGTCGAACTTCTTAGTTGAACAAGCTCGAAAATTCGGCTTCCGTCGAATTTTACGATATAGAAAGTTCGAAAATTTGATATCTTTCGAACCTTTCGAACCGCTTGATTCGATCATCGAAACCTCGGTTCGAAAAAAGTTCGCGGCATCCCTAGTTTTAACCGACTTACAAATGCTTTGGGTCAGCGTAACTGTTAACTACAAGCAATTAATTTTGGGTGTGTGCTATCGGCCACCCAACGCTTCGTCTTTCTTTTGTGAACACTTGCATGATTCGGTTAATGCAATCGTTAGTCGGTTTCCTACCTCACAAATTATTCTCCTCGGTGATTTTAATTTTCCTTGCAATACGTGGTCTGCTACGCCGTCTACTGTACACTCATTTTCATCAGAAAAAATGACTTTAATATTTTTGTTCTGAGATCAATTTTTCTCAAGTAGTTTATCAACCTACACGAATTGATTGTACCTCCGCAAATATTTTAGATCTTGTGTTGACGACATGTCCAGACTTAGTATCATCTATTTTGTACCTGCCTGGTTTCAGCGACCACCGCTTGCTACCTATTGATTTAGATATACCTTTGCAAGCTGCTTCCAATACTATTAAAACAATTCCGGATTATAGTAAAACAGACTTCAATGCTATTCATAGTGAATTGGCATTGTTTTGAGGCACTTTTCAAAGTGGGTGTTTTCAGACGTTCTGTTACCGAAAATTGAAATATATTAAAACTAAAAGTTAATGAGCACCTTGAGTCGCACATCACACTGAAAAAAATCTACTGGAACTCAAATGCCCAATGGTTTGCTAGAACAATCGGGAGACTTAGGAACAAGAAAAAGCGTTTTTTTCGTGCCGCTAAGGTTGATCTTACAGCTCACCGATGGGAAGCATACCACGTCTCTGCTGATGTGTACATGACAGCTGTGTGTAGTGCGAAAAGTACTTACTTTAATTGTACATTACCATTATGCTAATAATAACCCCCGCCAGTTCTGGAACACCACGAAAGAGAATAGTAATACAGTTGTAGAGCTCAGAGCCGATGATTGTAGCCCTATTTCTTGTGAAGAGCGTGCCAATGAAATTAATGCTATTTTCGTCAGCTGTTTTTCTGACCTCACTATAAGCAATGATCATACATACATGTCCTATGACTACCTCCCCATGTACCCCATATCAATTAGTCCTGAAGGCATTGTGAATATAATCAATTCCCTTAAACTATCCTCATGGTGTGGTATATACTGTATAAACTCCAAGTGTTTGAAGAATACTACAATGTACTCCTCCATTCTTCTTGCGAGTATATTTCCTCAATCCTTAGAACAACGTATTTTGCCAGACGACTGGAGGGTAGCCAGGGTGGTCCCAGTTCACAAAGGAGGTGATAAATTCAACCTTCGAAATTTTCGCCCTATTTCATTGTCCAGTGTCCCAAGCAAAATTTTAGAGCATATCATTTACTCTAACATAGTAATTTTTTTAGAATCAAATAAGTTTTTTGTCCCTTTCAACACGGCTTTCGAAAGACATTCTCATGCGTAACACAACTTGTATCATTCACGCATGACCTTGATTCTATCGTTGACGTTTTCTCCAAAGTAGATTGCGTATTTTTAGACTTCTCTAAAGCCTTTGATAAAGTGCCCCATACCTTACTCTTGTCCAAGCTTAGTAAACTAAATATTGATCCGGCGGTACTCACATGGATACATTCATTTCTAACGAACCGTAAACAATTTGTCAACGTGTATAACATAAGCTCTGCTATGGTATCAGTAACATCAGTCATTCCTCAAGGTTCTGTGCTCGGTCCGTTATTATTCCTTATATACATTAACGACCTACCCGCTCATGTATCAAGAAATTACTGATGATTCTGACTCTAGCCTACTACAAAACGATATTAACTTTGTTTCCAATTGGTGCGACTCGTGGTCCAAGGTACTAAATTCTATCAAATGTAAGGTTATGAGAGCGTCCCGTTTTACTTCATCTCAGCCCCATTATACGCTAAATAACCATCCCCTTGAATTAGTTATGGCCTATAAGTATTTAGGAGTTCATATTACATCTGATTTATTATAGAGGACTCACATTAACTACATCATTAACAACTCTAATCGCGTGCTAGGTTTTCTTAAAAGGAATCTTTTTGGTAGCACCCCAGTTTTTAAAGCTAATTATTTATAAACCCCTTGTACGATCAAAGCTTGAATATGCATCTTTTGTTTGGGACCCTGGTCAGTCTGTAGTAATTGATTTGATTCAAGCCGTCCAAAATCGTTCTGTTAGATTTATATTTTCGAATTCCCATCGGACAGCCAGCGTCGGCACTATGAAGGCTAATCTTTCTCTCCCTGAATTATCAACTCGTAGAAAAGTAGCCCGTCTAAGTTTGTTTCATAAAATTTATTTATTTAATGAGACGCGGCGCAATAAGCTAATTATACCTCCTCTTTACGTTTCCGCTAGACCTGATCATCAACAAAATGTTCGCATCCCATATGCTTGCACCAACGTCTTTCACCATTCCTTCATACCGTCTACATCCTTTGACTGGAACTACCTGGCTGCACCCGTAGTCTCGATCATAGATCACGACCTTTTAAAAAAGCCTTGGGACGCATTTTTTTCTGATCTGCACTGTTTGTATTTCCTGCGTATCTGTGTCTGTGTTTTTTCAATATCTCATGCAACCACTTCCCCTCTGTAATGCTCACGCCCTGAGGGTAAAATAAATAAAATAATAAATGAATTGATAAACTGGGGTCGGTATAACGGCGCTTGCTAACACGAGCTTCACTAAGCAGCATACCTACGCGAAGACGTACCCCACCAAATGAAGATATTTGGCGGAATAGAGGAAATCGCCATCCCACGTCGTGCACCGCTCTGTTTACGCTCTAAACACAACTGGCGACGAGAGATAAAGAACGGTCGCGCACGTCTTATCTATTTGTCCCGCATCAACTCCAGCAGCCATGCCTGCTGTCGCGAAGGTGAAAACGTTCGATTCGGCTACATCGGACTTGACCGAGTATCGCGAACGCGTGGAATTATACTTCGCCGCGAACGACAATGCCCCAACGAAGGGGACTGCCATGTTTCTAACGTGCTGCGGTTCAGATACCCAAGCAGCACACCATTGTTGGACCAACATGGGCCCGCCACTGGCAAAACTTGGCTACAATATTGGCCTAACGTTGGTTTTTGTCGAAAGCGCTACCCGATCCAATGGTGAACCATTCACTAATGCCAATGTTGGACCAAGATTCGACCAATATTTAAACCAATATTGGACCGTCATTCATGCCATCGTAGAACCGCCTCTTAACCAACATTTAGGCCAACGTTGGGCCACAATTTAACCAACACCTAAGCCATCATTGGACCACTACTGGTTGTGGGTCTTACGACCAATATTGGTATCCAAGTTTAAGCATTGGCTTATCCAATATTTGCTCTCAACCTTATGCTCTGGATATTTCGATTTCGGCATCCGATTTTAAGCTCGAGCTGCACTATTTTCCGCAGCCATTTTAGCGGGCATGCAGCTTTCTTTCCAGATGTATTTATAGTGTTCAGTAGAACACTATACATACATCTAAGAAGAAAGCTGCTGTAGACAAGCCACATTCACTGTGGAAGATATTAAGTAAATATTACATGCAGGTAAATATAAAAGTCTGAAATGCAAAGTGTACCGTCAATACATTTTATTAAAGTTTCGATTGAAGGAAAATTTAAACAACAATGAGTGCCAGGGTCCATCACTGCAAGCTGTGAACCGGGCAGGAACTTGATGGAATTCCACGCAGGGGCCTGGCCACAGGATTCTGAAAGAGACAGAAGCGGGGGTTTGGATTCAGGTGAAGGGTTTTCAAAGACTCTCAGTCCTGTCTTACGCTTGTCAGTAATGAATATCAAAACAAAACAAAGGTTCATTATTAATCGCCGCCCTTTAATTAACTATTCGATTAATCGGCTCAGTTTCTCTTCAAGTATAAAATCTCGGAAAGGCCTACCGACTTTATGTTTTCTTTTCCATATTATAAACTTTCTTTTCCATTGAATTATTTTTCGTTATCTTGTATGTAAAAACTTAGTACTGCCTTCTAAAATAAATAGATGCCCAGGTAAGACACCAAGGCCGGCTTGCTGGAATCAGTATCTCAGCTGAGACTTGGTGAAAGAAAGCACTGAAAGGCTGGGTCGCGCGAGTCGAGGTTTGAGTCCCGTTCAGCTCGTACGCTGGCTTTAGAAGTGTTTTCTTTCCCCCGGTCTCAGCTGAGACGCTGTTTCTAGCAAGACGGCACAGGCGTTTACTGTTGTTTTGTTCGTCCGACTTGTCCTTACTCAAAGCACAATCGATCTAGATTAAAATATTTATAGTGATTTAAAAAGTAATCAAATAGTACGAAGGTTATTTCATAAATTGCTTAGCTTTACTCTTGCAGCATCATAGCGTCCCTCAACCCTTCATCTAGCTTTAAGAAGTCCTAAGAATTACAATCTCGAAATTTAAGTTCACAGATATTTCTACGTTAATGTGAAAAAAAAACATTTTTAAGTTTTATGGTGTTTGCAGCACGGAAATATGTAGTTATAAATGTGCCCATATTGCCTCCATAATATTTACAATTTATAAATCTAACCGCTGGCTTCCCTCTTCAGCTCATCAGTGCCAAACGCACCACTAAATTAACAGTTCAATAAATACCCCGTTATACGTAAGAACATGACAGTGGAACAGAAATTCATGCTTCAATCAATCAAGAATTTAAAATAAATCACGCACATAATATAGCTTGTCGTGTAAAGACATTTATTGGAAATTACACTCGCAGAGCGTGGTGACATAACTGACACTCCACTCGACCAACAAGCCGAACCTTGGCAAATAAGGACTACTCAACGCTATGTGGTATTCGGCTTTGGACGTACCGGGAAGACTTCTTACTACAGCACACATCTACCGCCAAGAAGACAGCCATATTTTAACAAGAAAAATGAAATAAAAATTAATTCGAACACAGAAATAATCAATCAAAACGTCTCTCACGGTCTATTAAAATAAAAATAAAAATTACGAATAGCGCTGTACAGGGCATTCCGGGCCGATCACTTTGGATTACACGTTGAACTCGTCGGAGACTCCTGCCACAGAGTTCGATACGGTTCAAACTCATCTGATAGTGACAAAACGTACATTTCGTAGCAAGAATACCTATCCCCAATGGTCAGGAGCCACTCTTGCACTCACATGGAAGAGAAGGCTGTCCGTCGTGTCTTCGGTCCGTCGAAGCTAGTGGTCACATGTATGCCCAAACAAAGAAAGATCACCGGTGTGTAGGCGCTGCCGACAGAATATCCATGGTCTTGGCAATCCGCATGTTGAAGATCGCATTTGGCGCTAAGACGAAATGCGCTGCTGGTGATCGGAACTCTAGAACCACCGTTCTTGCCGGTTCCAGTATAGGGTAACGTGGATGGCGCAGATGCCGAGCCGCTTCGCCCGATAAATACAGTCTGCTAGGCAATCAAATGCACTCAGACAACTTAGAAACTGACACCACGGTGTCCTGATATGCGCATGATTATCTTGCCATTCTTGTTCCATAAAAAAAACTATTTCTGCTGAAAAAAAAAGCATAAATTGCGAAGCGCATTTGCCCACTTCCAGTTTTGCGGATGCGGCTGCGCGTGTTGGATATTAAGGAGACCGTCCCTGCCGTCCCCACCGTCTTCCACCCACTACCTTATCGTGCGGCCTTGGTGCATGCGATCCCACTTTCTGTGTGCGTGTGTGCGTGTTTCGCGGGCTGGGCTCCACCACCCCTAAGCTGAGAGTGTAGAGGAAGCTAAGAAGCTCGGTGAACCGACCGCAGGTCTATCTTTAATCACGTGATCACGCTCTCCCCCGTAACCACGCACAGAGAGTGGTGCAGGTGATGACTGGTCTGGCCGGCGCGTAGCTCCCCCGCACTGTCAGCTTAGGAATGCAAAGTGTCCTCCTTCCTCAAGGACGCCGAGTCCTCCTCACTAACAAAGCAGAGATTTGGAGAGATTAGTGATGGCGTGGGGAAAAAGGGAGGGGATACTGGCCGTTCCAAGGCCATCGGCGTGACCCTACCCCTGCATACTTCTCTCGCTCGAATTCTTTCGTCTGTCTCTGGTGGTATTTGCTCTCCGGGTTTCCAAAACCCAATGTAGTAGAGATTGCTTAGACATGATAACTCTACAGCAAGAGGACAAAAAGGGACTGACAGACACGAAGCTCCGAAATCAGCTTGGAGCCTAATGTCAAAATTTAAAAAGAGACAATGATAAATCAAATGCGGAAAAAAGGGGCGATATAAATTTTCAGAAAATCGTCCGCCACTTTCGCGTTCCCTCAGGGTACCATTGAAACTAACTAGCTTATGCTTCAAAATAAACAAAATTGGTGAGCATGAGCACAAAAAACATGCGAACAAACATGTGGAATGCTCCACACCGGTAGTCTAAAATACCGACGACATGTCGGCGATCGTACATGTGTAGCATGAAAGCCCGACGTTCAAAATCCCTTTACGCGCTTCACCAGAATTGTTCCATGTCATCCTAATATGTTGAGGGTCTACAAATGACGACATGATTACATTACACACTCTCGCATGCACACTTGCTGTCTCTGGATGCTCAACCATCGCGGTGACGACCCGGCGACCTGATCTAGGGATTCGCTTCATGGGCTTCTGATAAAACTGGCCTTTTAAAGGCGTGACAACAGGGTGGGGTGTCAGTCGTGGAGCATTTGACACGGGGTTTTTGACATAGGGTGCTTTCGTGCACGACCCTATCGTACATAGCACACCAACTTTCTGTAAAGCGGTATTCTTCGGGGAAATTGGAAGTCCACTGTGAGAAATGTTCGTGTGATCCTTTGCTGTATAAAACATAAATTTCGGGCAACTGAGAAGCGATAACAGGGAGAAAAATTTTCTTGGCGTTCAAAATCAGTCAGTGTAAAGGAGGATGGCGGTTGCATCAGTGCGTCGTCACTCGTTTCATAAAATGCGGAATTTTCATTTATTTCGCCGAGGTATAGTAACGTATTATACTTGTTCATGTTTTCTAAATAAAATTCAGTTGCCAGTAGCGCGCCGAGTTTGCAATCCTACTTTTGTTCTCCTTTTTCTATTGCGCTTTTAAGTTTAGGTTTTTGCGCCTGACGTCACTTCCGGCTAGAATCTAAATCAAGACTAACATTGTCGTCTGATATCAGTGCATTGTAGCCATGTTGGAGGCATTAGGGCTCTTATTGTGGCACCAGTAATGCCGTAAAGTCATAGAGCCGTCATTGTATAACCACATTTCAGAATAGTGTCTTGTTCGAGTCAATCGCAAAAGAAGTACCTTCATCTGATACGAAGTGCAGTCCACAAGCCCGTAGTTAGGGTCACGGTGCAAGATAATACTCTTCAGGTGAGGACAGCGCGCTCCTCGCGAAGTTCAGATAAAGTTCGGCGCCGGCAGTGGACTCGTCGACCCGTGGGCACGGCAAAGACGGCTCGTGCCGCCTCATGCTCGACACGCGCAGAGCTCCAGCGAGGTTGTCGCTTGTGCAGAAAGACCACGGTGTACCGGGGTGTCATGGCAACGAGACAATTTTCTTGCTCTCACACAGTGTCGCCGTTTGGCCGCCGGCGACGCTGTCAGCCGCGGGCACGGTGGCCGCGGAATAATGCAGCCTTTCGGATGCCCGTCGAACGAACACAATCTGATTCCTCGCGCCGCGCGTTCAGCCCCGCCGTGTCCTCACCTAAAGAGTATATCTTACACCGTGGTTAGGGTACGAAGCTTTTCTGTCGAGATCAAAGAGTCAACATAATAATCTATTATGTTTACTCTATAACGCGGACATCGTTTTTCTTCTTTTTTTCCAGCTGGCGGTCCTGAGGAGCTCATTTCGCTGGCGACTCCTTAATGTGCGCAGTGAAGGAGCAAAATATCGCCATTAAGTTCTGTACCATTTTATTCTTGTTCACTTTCCAGAAAAGCCCCTGAATCGCGCTTTGACAAAATTAAATAAAATTTAAAAGCACTCCAGCAAGTCCAACTTGTTAAGGCAAAACGAACACATCTAAACCAGCATATTCAAACATGCGTCCACTATTAAGCCAATGGTATTGTCAGACTAACACACACTCACCATTATATGCCAGTCTGTTCTTGAAATGACGATGAGCCAATGGTACTAACAAGACAGCAGTAATCATTATAAGCTCGTGTTTGTCCAACGTTGGCAAGCCAGTGCTACAGTGTTCATTTTATGCTAGCCCCCATCAAATATTGGAATGCCAACGGCACGGACAGGCCAACGTTGACCATTTTATTTCAGTGTTCATCTAATGTTAGCAAGCCAAGGGTACTCAAAGGCCAACATTGTCCGGTTTATGCCAGTATTCATCAAATATTCGCAAGCCAATGGAACTGACAGGCCAAGATTCCCCATTTTATACCAGTGTTCATCCAATATTCGCTAGCCAATGGAACTGACAGGCCAATATTGCCCATTTTATGCCAGTGTTCATCCAATATTGGCAAACCAATTTGAACTGTCAGGCCAACATTGCCCATGTTTTGCCAGTGTTCATCCAATATTCGCGAGCGAATGAAACTGACAGGCCAAGATTGACCATTTTCTGCCAATGCGCTTTAAATATTGTTTGGTCATTGGAGAAACTGGGCCATCACTGAAGATTCTATATAATGGCATAGACAGTATTCGGAGCAGATTGGCTAAAGTGGACCATCATTGGACCTTTTTTTGCCAATGCTCTTCCAATATTGGCCAACCCCTTGTGCTGCCTGGGTATGTATTCGCTGCTGCGGAGCCCGCTCGCCCCTACGAAGCCTGTCGATACAACATTTGGCTGCGATTTTCGAAGCTTTGAACAAGCACTACTCGCCGAGGGTATCGGAGGTGGTAAAAGCTTCAAGTTATTTTCTCTGCATTGGCGGGACGAAGAGCAGGCAACGATTACATCGAATCGCTGAAGAAGCTTGCCGAAGACTGCAAGTTCGCCTCGTTTCGGGAGCGGATGCTACGGGACCAAATCGTGAGCGGAATGAACGTCTTTGCGATGCAGACTCGCTTGCTGAAAATGGCCGAGTTGGACTTTCAGACCGCGAGGAACACCGTAATCGCCATGGAGGTTGCAAGGAAAGATTCCCGTGCATTACGTGCCCAGCTGGCCCAAGCGACGCCTGTGCATGCCGGGGAGTCTGCAAATGTTGTAAAGACTAAGCCGACCAAACAGCAGGCAAGTGGTTCTTTCTTCCGCTGAAGGGGTAATCATCTAGCACACCAATGTTGTCACGTGGGCAGCGTCTGTTTCAACTGTGAGCAGAGAGGGTATTTGGCACGGGTATGCAGATCAAATACATCGGAAACGGAAAAGGCGAGACCCAACAGTGGATCAAGACCTGTCCACAACGTGGATGACGAGCTGGCGCCGGAATAAATGAGCTGCGTTCAGACCAGCGTTCCAGCATGACTATCCGCACGTCGATCGATTGTACCTAATTCCTCAAAGGGTCTTGAACCCATTAATGTAAAGCGGAAAGCCAACTGGCGACACCCCGCCCCTCCGATCACACCCGTACCAGCGGCATCAATGCCCGACAGTTTACGTCATCTCATCTTGTTGTTACTCCACTGATCCGCAAACACACGGTCACATGAGCGATAATTCCAGTCTTTTGTTCACAACGCACAACACTTCCATCGTGATGTTGCTGCTATGGTGCTGACATGCCGAAATACAGAACCACGTTGACTGCCGGTTGGCACATGGCATCAAAGAAGCGAACCGAACTCACCACAGAAGGCACCTAGGCACACCGGCAGCAAGCCCTGCCTGTCTTGGACGCAGTTTCCGCGATTTCTATAACGTCGTCAACGTCGACACATCTACTGTGGACCCATCGTTCTGAGTGGTCTGTATGGTTACGCATAGGTTCCGCAATGCGGAGATGGCTATCTCAGCCCAGTGTACGTAGTGCTGCTGGCACTGCTCCGGAACTTCGCTTTATCTTGCAGCTATGTTTGCTCGTTTGATACAATTAGTGATAAAAACATCCATGCAACCGAAATGTTCTGCATGTTTGGACTGGGAGACGGAATTACATGTTGCCTTCGCTGCCGCTGAAGCTCAATCAACTCATCATCATTTGTTAAACAACGTGCGCGACGTGCTCAAAAAACGAAGCCGAAAGAAGATGAGTCGGGAGGGCGCAAGCTTTCTCCCGTCTGCCTGTAAGTTGTGTGCAATTGCTCGAAGAAAGCTTAGAACGGGGACATTGTCCCGGTTGCCCATTAACAGCTGCCAAATAATTTTTGCGAAACGTTTGCTTTTTGCTTTGTGAGCGGCGGATTTGAAGCATGGCTTGCGGTTGGCCTCTCATCGCTCCCTCGATGCCGTCTTCGACTCCAGCTTGCACCCTTTACATGGTGGTCATGAGCCGGAAAACGCTTACGTTGTGTCCGCCAACCAATATCTCTCATCGTCGGTGCCATGCCTCAAAGGCGCTGTTGCCCCTTGGAAATCCGTTCTGAGTGAGGGCAAGCACATTGCAGAGGGATTCCGGGAATACCGGTGGACCTCGTATGATCACGGCGGTGTTACGTCCGGCAACACGACGGCGTGATTTCTCGAACAGATAGTTGTCCTCACACCATCGCAGCAGGTCAGAGGTTTCTTGTGGGAAGAGTGGTTTTAAAGACGCATAGGCATCTCGTACTTCTTCGCTAGGCAAGACCGAAAAGGCTGCAAGCTGCCTTGCCTTAATGGCGAAGCCACCTACATGATTTTTATAGAGCTCTGCTAGTCCCAGCTGCTGCACTCTCCTCTATGCTGATTGGCACAAGTGGAGCAGACAACCATGCACATCCGACGACGGTAGCAACGACCGAATAGAGTTGAATGCTGACAGTTCGATGTCTGTTCTCATAGTTTTTGCATGTAGTGCAAGTCCCATATTGGCGGCGAAATTCGGCACTTCTTCGAAGAGCGCCTCGTACACCATCAGGGTTCGTCGGGTCATTAGGCAGTAAACAAAAGGAACGCATGGCTATGAAGTTAACCGTGAATGGTTTAAAACTGTTTCAAGAGTGCCGACACACTCTCAAAAACTCCTTGCATTAGCCACATTGAAGCGTCGTTCAGTTTCCTCACGTTTTCATCTGTGGAAATATTAGTAGTCGAGCTCCACCTGCATAGGTGCAGTCGCACCGCAGGTTCAGTCGCACCACAGAAACTCCCGGCCATCTAAAGTTGTTCCGAACTCGCTTTCGATGATGAGCTCCTGCACGGCAGACGGCTCGTGTGGGCAGTCCGCTTACCTTTTCCTTCTCACAATCTGGCGCAAGGGTTCATTGCTTGGAAAGTGCTGCCTTGAAGATGCTGCTACATCTGCGTGACCTGCTGCACAAACATCACCGGTGCCTCGCCCGAGGCCCCGGCCATAGCTTTGATTCGTTCTTGAGTACGAAGAACTGCAACTCTGCCGATATTTGAAGCATGGCTTGCGCAGGCCACTGTTTTCGAGATGATCTTGCGAGTAACTTCTACAGGAAGGTCAGTACTCACTCTAGCGTTGCATTCGCCTCGCTTCTCGCGCCTCCAATAATGTCTAGAACCTACTCTCTTGTCAAGCACATAAACATAACTGTCTTTGCAGAAATGTTTTGGTTTTCCATTACGGGAGCATACCACAACCGCGCCTTCGTCCATTTCCCTCTGAATCAATGAAATAATTACAGCCGCACATTGCTGCTGCTCTTGTACTCTGAACACTGGGCAGCGCTGTTTTTTTCTGCTGACCAAAAAGAGCTGTCCTGTCCGACTAATATGCCTACCTTACGACAAAAAAAACACGAAATTTTACATCAAATTAATCTACTGATACTGCTGCCGTTGCAGAACGAGATAAACAGGCCCGTGTCAGTGGAAAGTGATTAGGCGGAAAACGAACAAGCGGTAGTCACAAAGCGAGTCATTTGATTTTCACCTGGTATTGGGTGTTGTGTGTTTTCGTCACTTCGATAATTCCTCATTTAAATTTTTAACACTTTAATTTTTCGGCATTTCAATTTTTTAGTACTAGCATTCGGCCTTTTCATAATTCGGCATCTTGATTTTCGGCATTTTGATAGGGACCCAAGTTATGGAACCGTACGCTGTGCGCACTACGGTATGTCGTGCTGCAGTTTCTCAGGATACACGCGGTCGGCATGGTGGGCGCTGAAACGAGCACACGACGCGCACGAACAACGAGAAGCGCACACCAGAACCCGAACTTGCCGCGCGCAGTGCATGCCCAGCAGCGCAGGCCGCCAGACGAGCAGCCGACAGACCCGGGTGTTACCATGGCTACCAAAAGACGCAAGAGTCGGATGTGTTTGAAACCGAAACTCAAAAGCAATCACGTGATGCAGCATCATGTAAATAATGTAAGAGCATCATTAGATCACTGTTTGTTTTTATAATTTTCAATTAGTGATGCGACTATTAAATAAAGTGTAATATCTGTTCGTTTATTGATCACCTATGTTGACGTTTTTTGCCTCTGGTTCCCGCACCGTGGCACATGGTCGTTTAAGAATCACCATATCATATGAATTTTAAACGCTGTTTGTAAATTCTAGAAGTAATGTTTGTCCGCGAAACGTTGGAAACAACATATTTGGGCTCTAATGAATGCAAGAAAATTAAGATGGGGTCAATACATCTTCGTTTCATGACACCTTTAATAAGGAAAAATCTAACGTTATCCGGCCTGGCGACTTCAACATAGATATGTACGCAGACAGCTGTTTCGGAAAATATATAATTTCTTAATTAGCACAAATGGCTGAAAGAATGTCTCGACAAGTCCCACGCGTGTCACCTCTGAGTCCCAAACGCTTAATAATGAATCCAACGCTAATCGCTGAATTGAATTCAGAAAAGCTGGTGCCATTTGTTGCAACCTGAGTGATCACCTCCCAGTGTTGATTACTTTTAAATACATATAAAACAAAGTAGAGAAGTTAAAGAACATTCTGCAGATGAGCCAGTAATACTTCTATTAATATATTTATTGAACTTCATGAAACCCAATTGTATTTTAAAACGATGTAGACAAGCAAACGTAAAAGAAAACCTTGGGTAAAGCAAGAATTGTTGGGCGAAATTCATAAACAAATGGTTTGTATGGTAGATTTGCCAAATCTAGAAACGAGAGATCTCCAAATATTTAGCCTATCTAACCGCTTACGGAAATAGTTGCGGGGACTAGAGAACGGTATTATTCAAGGCAGCGCAAGGAAGTGCAAACGCCATGTGGATAGAAAAACTTGATCTTGAGTCGCAACCGTTCTTTTAGTTCTATTAATAAAGTTGTCTTACATGACGTTGAACTAACTGAGTGTTTATCAACGAATGCTTTTTGCGATCATTTCGTAAGCATTTTGATCACGGTTGGCAGGATACAATGTTATTCGTTTAATTATGAAAAAAATACTGTCAATATGTTTACAGCATGTTGAGGAATCGGAAGTAAACGATTATTTTTTTACAGCTGCAAAGTGTTTAAAGCTGAGATGTAGATGGTATTCAAATCATACCGGTAATGTATTTTGTTCACTTCTTGGCTCCCGTTTTGTTCGATATCTTCGATATTTCACTAGCTATAGGTCTATTTTCAAAGCGAATGCAGATATTTAGATTTTATGTACGACACAAAGCGGGAAGCGTAAATGATATGCGAGACTGTAGATCATCGCACGTGGAACCAGCTGAACCAGGAAGGAAGGAGACACAGAAATACAACCGATCCCTGGACTACCAACTATTTTATTAAATCGTCCTCCTCTGCTACTAGTTCAGATGCATATCCCATTACTCCTGCTTATTTATTCTCTTTATGCTGAATCGTGTTGCTCCCTTTCTTCTATTTATACTCGGCAGTTTTATGCTTCTCCTTCCTTCCTTGTACAGCTGGTTCCACCCGTGATGTATAATAGCGTAGCAGCCCAGCTCATCCCCGTAGTTAATTATGGACAAATCTCAATATTGCCGGTGTTCTCGAAGGTTCTTGAAAGAGTACTTCACGCGCGTTTTACGAAAAGTTGTTGACTGCTTCACTCTATGCGCTTATTAAGCATAAGTTAACTGAGGCGGCATTACTCGTTCATAACGAATTTATGTCAGAAAGCTTTGAAGAAAAACATGGTTTTTGGAGTGTCCGTGAATTTTACAAAAACCTTCCATTGCCTGAATCATTATTTTAGTAGCGAAATTAGACACGTACGGTATTCGTGGGCAGGCTTTGAGACTAATGACATCTTACTTTTAGTCGGCGTCAACAGTTTCGTGCTACATTGCCAAGGCTAGCCTAACATCTGCAGTTATCCAACTCTGTCAAAGCACATGACGCCGAAGGGCGTGTTTTTTGCCACCGTACCTCTCTCGGCAATAAAAAAAGCAGCCTGATCAACCTGTACGCAAGCAATGATTACAAACGTTTGAACAATTTCTTTCGAGACATTTTCTCAGTGTGCACTACTTCGTTTTAGTCCACCAAGACTAGCGTAGTTCCTAGAGTACTCCAACTGGGCGAAGCTAGTTCTTCGAGCATGTGCTAATGAGAGGCAAGATAAAGCCGAGTGTTTTCAGTACAGCGCGGGGCTATTGCTCTATCGATGTTACGCTGGCCTTGGCAATGTAGCACAAAACTGTTGACGAAGAGTATAGAGTGCCGTAGGCAGTATGTTAATTCCTTTAATTTTATAATACTACCGGTCAAAGCTTGAAGGCCAAGGCATGATGTGGGTAAAAATATAACATCATTCATGAACCAAATAAAAAAATACCACCATAAAACAGATTTCGCTTGGTCATTGACATAGCGAAGGTCATCGATTGCACTAGCAAACGCCGCAGCAAAAGTGATCGCTGCCACGCTGTGGAGCAACAAATTCCACTAAAGAACAGAGTGACGGAAAAAGGAGTATTTAAAAACGTATTTTCTGCAGCGGAACCCTAGGAGCAATTTGTTGTGATTCTGCTTTATATCACGGCTTAGGTCGAAGTGCAAAAAATTGCCGAAACGTAAACCAATTTTAACGTGTATTATGTTGTGCAAAAACGACAAACGTTTTACCTTTTTCCGACACGACAGTTTTGGGCAATTCGAGCACATCACTCAACCCTGACACATACGGTTCTTTGCCATATAAATCCTTAATAAACCGAATAATTATTGTACGTCTTTCAGTCAGTCAATAAGTGATTCTGAGTATCGGTCCCAAAATCTTTCAACATAATCTAGGAAAAACGAATGAGCGATTTATTCGCCGTCAACTCTGTCACACGTGTGTAATGGGAGTAAGTCTTACGTAACACCCACAATTTACTCGACACTTTTGCAATAACATGTCCAATGTGAGGAGCTCAACTTAACTCGGACAGATGTTAACATTCAAGTATTTTTACTCATTAACTACATCTAAGCCAATTGAATCATAGTATATGAAAAAAGAGAGGCGCTTTTTTCATGTGTTATCGACATTTGCACACACTTCTGAACATCCACACTCATTTGCCACTGCTGACACCACACATAAATCGTAGAATGCTCTCACCTAACATTTTTGTTCAGACGCACCAAATATTTTAGAAAGTCATACACATTCATCAGAAAAAGAAAAGGACATTGTATATGGAGCCAACTTACCGTATGTCATTCATAAGAATAAAAAAGTGCAGCGGTTCGAGTTCCGAACCCTGAGGCACTCGAGAAAAAGGGGGTAGCTCTAGAGTTTGGGCTTTGCCTATGCACACAGAGTGTTCACGGTTCGTGAGGTAAGAGTCTATTTACGTCAATTGGCGATAATTACCGTTTTACTTTATGCCATAGCTTGCCATGCGAAACCCTGTCAAACGCCTTGACGGGATTTAAGAAAAACATGGCTACCTGACTATGGTCATTGATCATCGTAGCAAAATTGTGTACCGTGTGAAGAAGCTGAGACATTGTTGAACAGCCTAGACACGTTCCATGGCATCACTTGTTGGAAACCATCTTCGTCCCCGGCTGGAGCGACAGCCGTCTTGGAGTTGTCAGCACCCGAATGCTCTCGTTGATCTAAGTACGCTGGCAGTGAGTTGCTCACGTCGACCCCAGAAGAACCACGATGACCACCAGGAATCCCACGGCGACGCTCTTGCCTCAGAGGATGTCTCGCCGCTCGCGTGGCTAATTCCCGATGACTGAGTTATCCTCTCAGCAGAGGTTTCGGAGATTCCGAAGGCAGTACAGGGTGAAACAAGGAGACAACAGGCTCTTTAAATCGACCGGAAATTTCGGTTTCTTAACCTATCGCGCTACGACTTTGTGCAGCGTTGCCCACAGATGGTGCATTTTTTTTTGTAAAATTTGCAAAGAACGAACTTATCTGAGGAAAAAGTAAAGAAAGAAAAGGCTTAGCTCCTATGGAAACGCAGCGACGCCACCGGTCTGCAAACAACACGGCGCCGTTTCGCACGGGAGACAAGAGATGGCGCAACGAACGCCGCCAACGAACGAGCATACGGCGCCGAGAGCCGGCACTTTAGCAGACGATCCTTTCGACTAAAAGCGGCTCGCGTTCCGCAGGCGGCGACAGTCGCAGAAACAAAAACAGGCGTGGTAACAACAAGGAACTGCAGTCCCTTGTCTGGTAAACAGGCCGACTCTCGGCGTCGTCTGCTCGTTCGTTGGCGGCAGTTGGCGTCGCGACCGCTTGCGCCATCTCTTGTCTCCCGTGCGAAACGGTGCCGTGTTGTTTGCAGAACGGTGGCGTCACTGCGTTTCCATGGGAGCTAAGCCTTTTTCTTTCTTTACTTTTTCCTCAGGTAAATTCGCTGTTTGAAAATTTTACAAAAAAAATGCACCATCTGTGGGCAACGCTGCTCAAAGTCGTAGCGCGATAGGTTAAGAAACCGAATTTTCCGGTCGATTTAAAGAGCCTGCCGTCTCCTTGTTTCACCCTGTAGATCAATCTGTGTTCTCCGGAATGACAGATGCATTGTGCTGCAGTGCTTTACAGTACGTTGAAACAGTCTCTCTCTGTCGCGCGTGGCCAGATTTTTAAGGAAGGCACCTGTGAATAGGTTTGCTGTTTTGTGCAAGTTGCGTTCGTAGGAATTCGTTCTCAGCTCGTAAAGACCACACCTCCTGAGTCAGGCCCATCAATTTGGCGGCACAACTCATGCACCAGCTCTCGAAGACCACCGTCTCTTTGCGGCACTTCTCCTAGTCGGCCATCGCCATCGCTACTTATCGAAGCCGACGACCCTTTAACCACGCTGGACATCTCCTGGCTTTTACGTCTTGTGCGCGATCCGCACTTGAACGCACTAACACCTTTAGTCACAAACAAGTCAAAGTCAGCGTCAATAACTTCGGTGCATTCACAGTAATAAAGCACTGAGCACACGCGCCCGAGCAAACGATTTATTGCTGCCGAGATATCGAAGAATCGCAGATACCACTCACGCCCTTCATTCTCGAGCGCTAGCTAAAGAATTAAGGGGATTCCATCCCAATTTCTCCGTTGTTAAGCCTATCTTCTTGTGTAGCAGAGGTAGCTTATTAGGAATTTAAAATACACATATATATTAATTATATTGCAAATATTAATTCAAAGGCAAATTTGTCAGCTACGCTGACGATACAAGTTTACTTTTTTTCAGTCAGAAATACTTATGTGTAATTTGACACGAGAGGTATCGCGTTATCGGGGTTAGAACCATGGAGTAGAATTAATGCATTAAAATATAAATGCGAAAAAAGCGAAGCCTTTTCGTCCAAACATAAATTGGTTACCCCTACAATTTTTTTTTAACTCGACAAAAATAGACTACTTTTTTAATCCTCTGTCGTTACTTTTATAGAAAGAAATATGATGGGACAACCATATTACTTGCCTTTTTAGAAACTATCGCTAGTTGCCAAAATACTCCAAAAGCCGGAAACATCATAGTTAGGATACAAACAACGACTTCATGTAAAAAATAATCATTAAACATTTCCTTTCCAATGCGGGAGGCATACACGGCACTTTCCCGCCGATACGGGAGCCTCACATGCGGAAGTCATAAACAAAGCTTTCCCGTGAATAGAATTGGATCGAGGTAGACGCTTACATTGCTGCTGTAATTACTGAAGATGCCTCTCGCATGGGAGGCGAGACGTTTAATGAAATTGTATTTTATGTTATATCAAGTCGGTGTCCATATTTTTACTATCACGAGTTTTGGGTATATTAAACCGCTGCCGTTATATTTTATCAGAACAGCTGAACTTATCAATATCTAACTCTCTACTCCTCATCCACCTAAATCGTTGTCATTTAGTTTGGGAAAGTTCAATTTCTATAAACCTCGAAAGTATACCTTTGTTAAAGAAAAGAAAAAAACACTAACAGCTATAGCTAGTGTCTCTTAAGACTCTCACACACCTGAACGTTTTAAGAATTTCCATACTATTAATACAGATTTGCTGTATGAGCATAGATTAAGTATGAGTTTAATACTATACTTCGTTTCACCTTCCGTCCAGACGCAGCCGATGCTACGAGATTATATGACGAATCAGACAGCGTCAAAAGGGCACCGTCATGGTGTTCGTAATGTTTCTGTCTGTGTTCTATCATCGCTGAACCAATATAAACAGAACAAGCCTAGTGATTTGCACTTTTGACGCTGCTTGATTGGTCCCGTTCCCTCGTAGCATCCGCTGCGTCTGGACGGAAGAGTGAAGCGAAAGTATAGAGGAAATTAGAAACACCAAATTGTTTTAAGAAACTTGGAGAGCTTCCAAAGAATGTCAGTGTTTACCCTACCTGTCACACTGAATACAGAGGGGTGTTTATAAAAACAAATAATGGAACAGAATTTCTGAAGTACACCTTTCTGAAATTGCTTAAACTTTATGCCTCTCAAATTATACATTTTATTGAATTATCCCCCAAAAATATTCGATCAATTCAATTCTAATTAATTTACAAGCATTTGTCATCTAATATGCTGTACTCTAATATGCTGTCCACGGAACGACAGCTTTTCGCCTCTACCGCCACCATAAGTATACATGAACCTCTGGCGCAGCCGCCGAGCACGATCCATAAAAGGCCGTCAACCAGAGGGCAGCAAGGACCTGATACAGCATGACGACACCACAAAAGTAGTCACAGTTACAGCACTGAATAATATTTATAAACTAGCTAAAATATCTAAAGTTACTAAAACAAAAATATATATTCACGAAAAAAACAAAAAAAAAACAATCACCTTAACGAAACCAATGGTTTATATATACAGGGTGTTATTTTTTATTCGAAACAGATTTTTAAAAAGGCGTCTTTACTGCTACGTGAATGCCGTCTTCACTATGTGTTTCTTGAGCTCGGCGGACATTCGAGAGGCGAACAACCGTCACAGTCTGGTGAGTCATTAACTAAAATCAGTTAATTAACTTTTTAATTATTGGTTTTATGGACCGTGTTGCAATTGTAATTTTGAAGCCAGCCGTCCTGGAAGGCTATACCAACTTACACATTAAAAAAATGCAACTGGTTTGGAGATATCCGTCGACAATTTCTCCCCTTTCTATCATCCGATTCTGAAACTGAAAGTTCCAAGTGCGCCGGAAGCGCTGATCACGTGACGCTTGTAGAAGTGACGGTTTCGTGACGTACAAATCGTCATGATCTCATATCTGCACTGCGGCTGTCACGGTGCGGCTCGAGGTATGCAAACTCGCGGGGGCGGTCTTTAGCGCTCTCGCTTTTAATGCGTCATTGCCCTCGGAGCTTCACTCGCGATTGTTTGTCGGCGGGGAAGGCGCTTCGCCAAATAGCGTGGGCGCACGAACGCCGGCTCTGCCAGTTGTAGCGTTAAAATGGCTGCGCAAATTCAGTCGAGGTATTCAGTCGCCGAGAAGGTTCAAATGGTTATGGCGTATGCTAAAGTGAATGGCAACGTTCGTCTTGCCACGAGGCTGTATGCCGCCCAACACCCTGGTCGCACTGTTCCTGCCCCATCCACCGTCTTCCAGGTTGCCAAGAAGTTTCTGTCCACTGGGTCTGTGCATCGTCAAAGAAGAAGGAAAGCAGCTGTCTTGGACGAAGATTTTGAAATCGCTGTGTTAGCCTACGTGCGAGCGTACCCCGAAATCAGCACCCGAATTGTCGTCGAAGATTCCGGAGGCAGCAACTTTTCAGTATGGAAAGTCCTGAGAATGCACAAGCTCCATCCGTATCACATATCTTTGCATCAGGACCTCAGCGAGTGTGACTTTGAGAAGCGCTTGGAGTTTAGCAATTGGGCCCTTATTAAAACGGATGAAGACCCCGATTTTCTCACTAATGTACTCTGGACTGACGAAGCACAGTTTTGCCGAAATGGCAACGTGAACGTTCACAACGCGCACTACTGGTCTGATTCCAACCCTCACTGGCTCCGCCAGCATAACCATCAGGTTCGGTGGTCAGTGAATGTGTGGTGCGGCATGTTTCGTGACAGAATAGTGGGACCATTTTTTTCGAAGGCACACTGACAGCTCAGTCATGCACAGCGAACATACTTGATGGTGCTGTCAGTGACTTCATCTGCGATCTCTCGTTACGCGAGCTTAGGAGCACGTTTTTCCAGCATGACGGAGCGCCAGCTCACTTCTCGTCGCGTGCGCGGAGCTACCTCAACGCCTGTTTTTCCCAGCAGTGGATTGGGCGCGGTGGACCTATGTTATGGCCGCCAAGATCGCCTGACCTGACCCCGCTAGACTTTTTCCTTTGGGGTCACATCAAAAACGAAGTCTATTCAACTGAGCCCCAAGATGTCAACGACCTGAAGAACCGAATTGTCTCAGCATGCGCCAACATTGAACCACACGTCCTGAAGCGGGTGGTTCAATCTATGAAGAAACGATTCATGGCATGCGTAGCAGTGGAGGGTCGCCATTTCGAACATTACTTGTAGTAAGACATTACCTTAGGGTCTAAGCTCACCAGAAACTTAAATTATCAGCAATTCTGATCTCTGAAGTTATTTCGCTGAAGATAATAAATAGCAAAGACTTCTTTCTTGTAGCGTTTCATTTTCTTTCGTTAAGTCGACTGGCAGAGTCAGCGTTCGTGCGCCTACGCTATTTGGCGAAGCGCCTTCCCCGCCGACAAACAATCGCGAGTGAAGCTCCGAGGGCAATGACGCATTAAAAGCGAAAGCGCTAAAGACCGCCCCCGCGAGTTTGCATACCTCGAGCCGCACCGTGACAGCCGCAGTGCAGATATGAGATCATGACGATTTGTACGTCACGAAACCGTCACTTCTACAAGCGTCACGTGATCAGCGCTTCCGGCGCACTTGGAACTTTCAGTTTCGGAATCGGATGATAGAAAGGGGAGAAATTGTCTACGGATATCTCCAAACCAGTTGCATTTTTTAAAATGTGTAAGTTGGTATAGCCTTCCAGAACGGCTGGCTTCAAAATTACAATTGCAACATGGTCCATAAAACCAATAATTAAATAGTTAATTAACAGATTTTAGTTAATGACTCACCAGACTGTGACGGTTGTTCGCCTCTCGAATGTCCGCCGAGCTCAAGAAACACATAGTGAAGACGGCATTCACGTAGCAGTAAAGACGCCTTTTTTAAAGATCTGTTTCGAATAAAAAATAACACCCAGTATACCTTTATTTTCGCACTTCAGCCGATCAGTGGCGTCGTAAGATTACCTACGCGGTTTTCGGCGAGTATATGGACATCCACCAACGGACATCAGTTTTCGGTGGTCTTTGCATTGTAACCAGAATTCCACTTTTGGACATAGATATTCGGACCTTTTCTGGATGTTCGACAGACATTGTGGCTTGTTGGCAGGCACGAAGCCAGGATTTTGTTTCGGGGAGGGGGGGGGGGCTATGACAAAATGCTGTATGAGGGGGAGGGGAGAGGAGGCCCCAGCAGGATGAAAGATTTCGGGGGGGGAAGGGGGAGGGGCCCGGGCCCCATGACCCCCCCCCCTTGGCTACGTGCCTGGTTGTTGGGTATGTTGACATGGAAAATTGTTAACACTAGGCCACATCTTTTCCAATTAATATTGATGACATAATCTATATATGTTCTTCTTTTTATTTACTATTTACATTTTTGTGTATTGTTTTGTAGCAATGCTTAAAGCGGTGACCATGAGCCGCGTATACATGGATGCGATTTGAGCGCAATGACTCCAATTTACCTCCTAAGTAGTGACGTCGCAACAATCCGCTCTGTTAGAAGCAGATCGTTGCTAGGGCCTTTGTTATGTACAAATGCATGGGGGTTCGAGGTTAAGTTAGAAATTGTCTAATGAAAAGGGTAATATTTTTTGCCATTGTTCCTTCTTCATATAATAATTTGAAGACTTTTTTACCATCTCAGTACCCCAATTGATGAGAAAAGCCCGTAATAAAGTCTCAAAACCGGTTTTGCATCGCTAGCAGACAACGCGGTGGCTTCAAGGGTTAAGTGGTTCTTTCTGTGGGAGTACCAACCGCGTTGTATGAAGTTGGTGACGATCGACGAAACTTCTATACTTGGGGTCAACTTTCTCTGGAATTTAGGAAGGAAAGAGTGCCCGTACACAGCTTTGGTGGATGCTCGAGGTGCGCTTGCGTAAATGCTTTTCTGTGGGGCTGGCTTCCAAAATATTTGAGCAGATGAAAACAATGTGAAGCCGAATTACGTATGACGACGACATGAAGTGCTTAAGGCCGTAGTGCATGCCAGAACTCGTTTCACGGATTTCTAACAGAGCAGTTGCTTCAGTACACAGTTCTGTGAAACGAACTGTCCATAACAGATATACCGGGTGTTCCATATTAACTCGAATAGATTTATTACCAGAAATCCGTAAAGGTGCACTAATAAAGCTTGGGCAGGTGAGTTATACGCCCAGGGGAAATCATATAGGTGTCTAATCTTTGCGATAAGTCAAATGATTACCTAAGCTTTCTGAATTAACTTTTAGAGCAGCAGCCCTTAGGCGTCCGTTTCCGGCTTGAGCGGCGTTGCCGTCGCCGTCGGCGTCGAGCAATTGGGCGGTGCATCATGGGGAAATATCCCATAATGCACCGCGCGGAAAGGAGGAGGGGAGGAGGAAGGGGAGGGTGAGGGGGAGGGGAAGGAGGAGGGGAGGAGGTGGAGGAGGAAGGAGGAGGGAGGAGGATGAGGAGGAGGAGGCGGGAGAGTAGGGGAGAGAGGAAGAGGAAGGGGAGGAGGAAGGAGGAGGGAGGGAGAAGGAAGGAGGAAAGGAGGAGGGTAGGATGTGGTGGAGGAAGAGGGGAGGGAGGAGGAGGGGAGGATAAAGGAGGAGGAAAAGAAGGAAGGGGAGGAAGGAGGAGGGTGAGGGAGGAGGAGGAAGGGAGGAAGGCGGAGGAGGAGGGGGGAGGATTTGGTAGGATGAGGAGTTGAGGAGGGAGGAGTTTAGCCTCCCTCAGTGCCCTTCCTCCTCCTCCTCAAGAGCTGCGCTCTAGTTCAGCGTTACAGGGAGTTATAAACGGCTTTCATCTTTTAATAAGTAAATTAGGTCATTGTTTCAATTAGGAACATGCTGAGCATAATCGAAAAAAAAAACTTTATCAGTAAATTTTAGAAAGATTTGAAGCTCGTGGGAAACTCGGGGGTCTCACCAAAGTTACCACTCGTGCTGCAGGTGCAAAGTTAGCATTGCTTTACTAATTAAAAATCTCTCTAAATTTTTCTTTATACACAAAGGAGGGAGGTGGCACAAAAAGCTGCATTGCTTTCAGCTTGACGAGGCCCTACCCGTGTGGCAGTAAGACAGCAGAAACATTTGAGACAACACAAACTAGAAAAACAACATACTACATCTTAGTGCATCGATTAGCTATAAAAAGTCGTTTTCATTTTGTTTTTAATAACATATCACTTAGCATACCCTTTGATTTTTTCGTAATTTAAATATTTTCACCTTTTAGCTCATTTAAAAGTGAAGGTAATGTGCATTTAAAAAAAATTAAATCATAATTAGTACGGGGAATAGTAACTCACCAGTTCTGGCTATGTCTAGTTTCATACGTCTGGTTTATTCTCACCAAGCCCGACAGAAGAGAAAGCAGCAAAAAGTTGTTATTTTGTTTTACTGCCTAATGTCGACCCCCTTCAAATGACGGTTGTATAAATGATTAATTTTCACAACTATGATTTTGAAACAGCTCATCGGAAGAATGCAAAGTGGAAACATTTTCCATAGTGCAAAATAGCTTATTCTGTGTTAGCGGTAGTGTTGTTAACTTTCGTTTCATTGTATTCCCTCAAACCAGGTTACAATACACATAATGTATGTAAATCAGAAAATAACACAAGAGAAACTTCACTATCACGGGAAGCATTAAACGAGTTTGAGATATTATTCCTATCGCTTTGCACACGTTTCGATGGATGTACTCAACGTGTTCAGTCCAAGAATGTTATTCAGTAAAAATGACACCAAGAGTTTTAATGGATATCGCATTATCTAAGGAAGATAAATTCATCATGATATTTAAAGTCAACGAGCTTTTAAGATTCTGCGGCCTAAACAGTACGCATTTAGTTTTGTTTGTGTTTATTTTTAGTCCATTAACTGGCGTCCATAAGTGTAGGTTTTCGAGAACAACGTTTGCCGTATTTTCCATCTCAGAAGTTGTTTGGCCTTTACTAAAAAGAGCGGTGTCGTCCGCAAAAGGAATAAACCTAACGTTTGGTGCGCATAGCCCGATATCGTTTATAAATGTTATAACCAACAGCGGCCGAAGTACACTTCCTTCTGGAACTCCATTCAGAAATTATTTTTGGTCGCTGAATTATGCTAATAAACTGCAATCGATATATCTAAATATGATTAAAAAGGTTTAAGTCGAGTTCCTCAGCTACAATAGTGCTCTAATGTTTTAATAGTATGTTATGATTTATTATTTCAAAGGTCTTAGAAATGTCAGCATACACACCTAGAATACGCTCTTTATCCTCGATAAATATTAGTGTTCCTTCTTTTTGCATTAGCAGCGCTGTTTCAGTTGAACGCTTGTTCCGAAAACCATGCTGAAAGTAAGAGAGCATGTGCTGCTTTTCTAGATAACATGAATGTCTGTGCCCTAATGAAAAAACGTACGAGAAACATACCTGCAGCTCAACAGTTCTGGTATGACACACCGATAATTTCTTGTTATTATGGATGCAGCTAGTTTGGCTTGGCGTTCTGCATAACTGGAGACACCGGCACTGCTATGGCTCCGCCTCTTTCTACACAGGCAGCCAGTTTGCTTACCGATATGAAGTCGGTGTGCCTGGTATGATTTTGCGTCCGACACGTCGGCGACCGCCAACTTTCCACAAAACGCTTATACCACAGGACGAACGCTATCACAAAATCATACATGCAGAGAGGCGACCGCCATCGTCCAAGAAAAACGTCCTTCATTTACCAACGGTATCGGTACATATACCCTACATGTCAAAACGGAACATAGACCGACGTTGAGCTCACACAAATTCCTCGGCCCGTTAGGAAAAACGTACAAGAAAACTATCTGCTGCTTGTACAGTTCTGGTATGACACCACATTAATTTCGTGTAATTACGCAATGCAGCTGGTTTGGTTTGGCGTTTCACATAACTGGAGAAACCGGCACCGCTATGGCTCCGCGTCTCACTATAGTCGCAGCCAGTTTGCTTGCCGATGTGATTCGGTGTGGCTGCTATGATTTTGCGTCCGATGACGTAGGCGACCGCCATCTTTCCAAACCAACGCTTACGTCACAGGACCACTGGTATCACCAAATCATACATGCGGAAAGGCGACCGCCAGCTTCCAACGAACCGTCCATCATTTACCAACGGTATCGTTACATATACCATGCATGTCGAAACGGAACATAGACCGACGTTGAGCTCACACAAATTCCTCGGTCAACTCTTCACGGCGACGTCTTGGGGCGACTGTCTCGAATAATGTGCACCACAAGTATTCGACAGCCGTACCAGCCGTACCGCATAGCAAAGCCAACGTGCACGGCAACAAACCGATCGTGACGCCAAGCCGAGGATACCGCGTCACCGGTCGACAGCGGCCAACGGCCCGTTGCTCGTACCGTGACTCGTACACGGCCAACTCGGCGTCTTTTCGTGGCTCCTCTCGTCGCAACCAGCTGGAACCCCACGATTCGGCAACCGAAACCGGCGTCGGCTAAAAGCGAAACGTAAAGCGGCCGCCCAGTAACTTCCGCTTCCGCTGCTCGGCTTCCCCGCTTCCCGTCGTCGCGGAGAAGATGGCGGAGACGTAGCCGCGCTGGGGACGTCGTCTAGTTCGTTGTACGCGACAGATGTTTGGCGGTCCGTTTCTACTGCGACTCTGGTTCTCAACTCGACGGCGCCTCTCATAGTTCACCCAGGTGTGGTCAACATGGGTCAGCGCAGCGCGGTTAGCTCGCCTCGTCCGATCGCCGACCTCGGAAGTTCGGCCGGTAGGCCTAGGATCCGAAGGCGTCTGTCTTTCCGTGAAGCGGTAAGCGAATATCGTCCCCTTTTCGTTCTACTTTTAAATTAAGTTAGGTGCGCTTCAGTGTAAGCATGCGTGCCAAGTGTTCGTGACAATTTTGAGCTAGAATAATTGTGCTTCATCACGGTTTGTCATTTACCGAAAATGTAAATCGAGCCGATGAATGAGGAGCCATGCTTGAAAACGATGTATGTATGATAACTTCTACCTGGGCGGCTTAAAAAAAAGACAAGACTGGTTACGGTTGGATGCGAGGCTGGTCCCAATGCTATGGTAAGCACTTATACTCTGTTTCATACTTACCGTGCAACGCTGTCAAAGCTACTGGCGCGAGCATGGGCCTTGATCTCGTTGATCATTTGCACGCGTTCTCGCGCAAACAAAACCATAGATGAAGCCACGCGCTCGCGCCAGTAGCTTTGACAGCGTTGCACGCTAAGTATGAAAGAGTAAAGAGCGCCTTTCTGAACGGCATATAAGCAATATAGCGATCAACGAGACGGCGACGAGCGACGAAGATTTCTCACTGTCGCTGCTTGCGTCGCTTGGTTTTCGGGTTTCTAGAAAACGTCGCCTTGGTCGCTTGCACCAATCGGTTTCATAATGTGTGTCTCGTCGCGCGGCTGACTAATTCGAATATAATCGACCTTTTTTTTTTTCGGAAATCGTAACCAAAGAATTTGGACCTACATTCGCGACCAAATTTTGCGACCCTACCGGGGGCATGGAGCTATCGAATCACCGAGCTGGCGTTGCCTAGAGCCGCTCCGCTTCTTGTTTTAAAAAGCTTTTGGTGCAGGGAAACAACCGAAACAACAGCAGTCGACGGCCCGCCCGCAGTGGCCGTTTCGCCACTGCGCCATTGCGCCTTTAGCGTTCCCCTCGCTGGGCAACGGGGAAGGGGAGGAAGAGGAACGCGATGCGCCATGCACTTTGCCCTCCATTCTCGCAAACGCGCACAGAAAAAAAAAAAAAAAAACGGCGATTACTTTTGTTTGTTGCTTGACGCGAGCTCGGCTCGGGTGTTGCACAAGGCGACTCGACTCGGAGGACTCGGGGCGTTGCTTGCGTCTTTGTATTTTGTCTTTCGTCGCTTCGCCCGTCTACACTTTCTTTTCATTTCTTCTTGTCGTCATTTTACAACGGTGTCATTGAGGTATTGTTGCGAATTTCCGAGGATGTCTACCAAGCTGACGAAGCTTCGGACGACGATGACATGCCCGGAAGTTCTGACGGTGATAAAGTTTTTGGCATCGCTCCGTGATTTAGCTAAAAGTACTGTATATAAAGGTTTGTTTCTTCCTTTTGCCCAAACTTTCCCCTGTTCTTAAAAATAAATAAAAAAAAGGTCGACCTATATTTGAATTATTTTTTTTTATTCTCAGTGGGTTCAATAAATAGGGGTCGACCTATTTTCGAGTAAATACGGTAACTTTAATTTTATTTTGGGTTACGTCGGACGTAACTCGAATGCTTGACGTAAAGATACGTTGGGCGTAACTTTAATTTTTATTTCGGGTTCCGTCGGACGTATTGTTAGACACTGCGTTACACTTATGCAAAACGGGGGCTGCTGGTTCATCACATAAACCAACCATTTCTGTGTTTAATTAAAACACATCACTGACCTAAAAAATCCTGCTATCCTAGAGTTTATGCTAGAGGAATGTATCACTTCAGATAAATTTTTTAATTTCTACTTTTAGCCCCTGCCCCGCCAGGTACAACATCTGGCCTAAAGCAGTGTTGCGGATCTCCTTCCAAGACCTGAGGCGGGTCGTCATTCAATCCAGGAGTCGGCGGTGTCTCATGGGCGTGTTGCTGGTGCTTCTTACTGGATGGTGCTACCGGGTGAAAAGTGATCATGCTTGAGAAAGGCAAGTATGGCCGCCGTAAGTACACATATTGTTTATACCGTTCCTCGAATCCACTCCTTCCAAGAAATGCACGGTTCGCATGCGCGCATCTCTCAATGCTTCTATAGTCGGCGTGTTATTATTCCGAAGTGCTCCAACATGTCAGCGCTAGTTTCTCTGGACCATGCAAATGAGATGCAACACTAAACCAGATGCTCTCGCAACAGTGCTGGGCTGAAGCACCGTGGAAGCTACTCTAGCCTTTACAACGCAGCAAAAAAAAATTGTTTACATTGAGTATATCTAGCTGTGAGACTCCTTTTTACCAAAAGCTCTGTCGAAACAAATCTGCCACCTTATATATACTGTAAAATTCCGAGCAAGCGCCCCCCTGCACGCAAGTCAAAATTGCCTGCAAAGTGGCGGGGGGGGGGGGGGGGCGGCACTATCTCGGAACGGCACGAACGGCACAAAAATTCAAAATGGCGACGACAAAATTTTTTTGCCAGAAAAAGAAAAAAAAAGCGCAGTGCACACACATTTAATATTTTATTTATCTCTGAGAACAGACTTTATTAGGCCAAAGATTTGTCACTGCTATGTTAATCACTTTCAAAACCATCAAAAGACTCCTTAGAGTCGGCCGCAAAAAAAGTTTGCAGCATTCCGCGATGTTTCCCAACTGCATGCCGTTGGCTATTTTGACAACCTCTTCAGAAAGAAGTCGGTTGCTAATGGCTCATTCTGCACTTCTTTCGCGCTCCAGGTATTAAAAGAGCGCGTCGTCCACGTATTCACTGAACACCGGCGCGCCGTTACTTAGCTTTCGTCGAACTTTGGCTTTCCCGTAGTTTGACTGTAGCAAATTGTCAAAATTCTTGTCCCATTCCCGTATCCGGTGGAGCTTGATGTGTCGAGACGTCTGGTGTACGTCTTTCTCGTTTTCACAATGCCATTGGACGACCTCGATTTCCTTTGCCACTGTGTAAGAATGCATAGCCGACCTGACACCCCCAAAACAAAGCGACAATAGCGCGTAGTGACCGGGCTGATCGGGCTGCAAAGTAGGATTGGATTGGATTGAATTCTTAGACTGAACTTCACAGGCCAGTGTTGCCTGGGCGCGGTCAGCGCGGTGCGTGATACGGGTGGATTCGCACAATATGGGGGAATCACAAATCAGTGATCTACCTATTACGCATCGACTCCATCGACTTAATGCGG